>CM028358.1:69155223-69328888 GCA_016618105.1 Dendrobium huoshanense | reverse complement strand
TGAATCAGAGTCTCCCTAAGGTCTTTAGACATTACTAAGGCATCATATATACTGAGTTGTGCAGGTATTTTCCTCAGATGGGATAAGACATTATAATCCACCCCGGTGGCTGAATTATTCTTTTTCTTGGGATCTTCAAGGATAATGTCATCGTTGATAATTATCTCTTTTCCCTTATCTTTGTTAGGAGCCCCTTTCTTTGGTGGAGGCGGCAATATCTTACCACTCCTAAGTTGCACTTGGTCAACTTCTTCCGGTTTAAGTTTTTTTACTGGGATATTTTCTTCAGAGTCGGTCATTGTTGCGTCCAGGGATTCATCTGTTGATTCAGAGTCACCACCCAGATTTATATGTCCCATTTGTGATGCTATGTCGTGGTCCGACCCATCTTCCTCTGGAAAGTACAAATCCTCCTCCGAACTGTAATCCATTGGCAACACCATCATACAGGATTCAGAGGGTACTTCTTCAGCATATTCTTCTTTTATCGAGGTACTCGGTGCCACTGAGATGACCCGACATACTTCTTTGGGAAGAGAATTCTCATCATCTTCTTCGGCTTCATCTATTTTAAGCCCTGACATGAAGTCAGCAAGCTTGATAGGTCGCCTCACAGTCTGGTAGTACTCATCCAAACTGTCAATAACCCTTTGAGTTGCGGTCTTTTTCTCCTTAGGCTTCTTCAGTTTAGTCTTCTTCTTGGAGGATTTCACCCTTCTAGACTTTGAAGTGCCAACTTGGGTTGAAAACTGTTTAGAAGTAGAAGCTCGTACCATCGGCAGTGCCTTCAAATCTATCATTGGCTCAATAGGAGACTTCCACTTTACACCTGAAACTCCTTCAAGCTGCTTCAACATTTTCACAGTCTTCTTAGAGACCGCAGTCTCCCACCGTTCTTCTTGAATTGGCTTCTTTTCTTTTCTTCTTTCTTCAACCAGGGGTACGGAAGAGGACGTAACCACCCGAGTTGATTCTTTTCTGGGATGAGTCAACACATTGTCTGATAGTGTGATCTCTCCCTTCTGATATTTTCTTTCAAGCCAATCCTTGAAGATGTAGCAATCTTCAATAGGATGGCTGAGTACCCGATGATATGGGCAATAGTTCGGGTCACCAGTGTGCTTCGACTCTTCGGGTCTCTTGCATTCAGGCAGTTCTAAACCCGATTTCAACACTTGTCGAAATAATTTGGCGACACTCTCCCTTTTGAATGAATATTCTTTATTCATTTTATCTTTGAGGGATTGGAACATTCTATCACTAGTTCCTATTGCCTGTCTCTGGCCTCCAGCTTGATAAGTCTGTGGCTTATCATTTCCCCATAATATCAGCTTCAGTTGGGGGTTGGGGTTGTAGGCCTGTTTGGGCTTTTCTTGATATTGCATCGGCTGTTTGCCTTTGTCTACATTGTAAATCACTTGTCTTTCTCTATCAGCTCTGGAGAAGAACGTAGAGTCGGCATCACCCCTTCTAGCACCCGGGGCCTTAGCCTTCTTGGGCTTATCAGAGTGACTTTCTGATATGGACAAATTCAGTTTCTCAAATTTGGCCACTCTGTCGAGTAAGTCTTCAAATGTGTTGATTGTAGCCATGCACAGGAAGGGTTGCATCTTGTCATCAATGTTGCCCATTAACAACTGTACGGCATGCTCTTCTTCTAACTGCTGCTCACATTTCATGCTCAAATTTCGCCAGCGAGTGATATATTTAGTCACTGATTCTTCTCTTTTTCTCTTATCCAGAGCGAGGCCAGCGATCGTAATTTTCTCAGTTGCACTAGCGAATCTTTTTACAAACATATTTTCCAATTCTGCGAAGGTCTTCACAGAATCATTCGGCAATTCAGCATACCATTCGAAAGGTGTTGCTGTCAAACTGCTGACGAATTGTCGAAAGAGTAGGGCGTCATTTCCTCCTGTGTTCCCACAGGTGGCTTTAAACTGTGCTAGGTGCTACCTGGGGTTGTTATTACCGTTAAAAGTATTGAACTTTGGTACAGAATACCCTTTTGGATATGGTACTTGGTCGTACTCAGCGGGGTACGGACGACCTTTGCCTACCAACTTTTCTGCTTGATCAACGGCTATAATAGCCTTGATCTTTTCTGTGATGATTCCTTCCAATTGTGCAGCAGTCACTGGTTCAGAAGTACTTGCAACATTTTGTGGGGTGGGCTGACGGATGACATTATGAGCCTCGTGACCATCTTCAGGAGTGCCCCGTACTCCTGAGACTTGAGGCATTTGAAAGTTTGGAGGATCCGGATGAGGAATGGGCATGGCACCAACAGCAACAGTTCTCTGCATCATCTGCATCATTGCCCCCATCTGAGCCATCATCTCAGTCATCTTCTCATTTAACTGAGAGATTTCTCTGTCTTTGGCTCTCATCTGTCGTCTTATATGTCTTTGCATGTCTGCAAGTGTGACATCCTCGTCAGCGAAGGGATTCTCTTCAACTTCTTCCCTTTCTTCTTCTGCTTGGGATTGACCACCTCTGCCAGTGGTGGACCCAGCTTCACGACGACGTCGATAAACTCGCCTAATCGGTGGTTGTTGATCGTCGTCATCTTCACCGTCATCATAGTAGACTTCTTCATTAACATTGGTATGTCTCACCATATAAACAACTTCCATATCCAGAGTGTCATTTGTTTCTTGAATTTCTTCTTCTAAATTTTCCTCTAGAAATTCATCAATATTTCCTTCTAAATTTTCCTCCATAAATTCTTCAATGTTTTCTTCAATATCTTCTTCCCCTTCAAGGAATTCTTCTTCCTCTAGATTTTGATCATCTATATTTTCCTCCAATACTCGGATCTCCGAGCGGCGACGCCATTGGATTTCCGGCTCCTGATTAGGCACGGGGACTTCTTCGATCAGTGGGCTGCGATCAAAGTTAGTCTCTTCTTTCGGAGGAGATGGAGGGCGACGGGATCCCCTGGAGGATTCTCCAAAGTGTCGACCGTCAGGAAAGACGTCATTGTAGGTCTTCTTTTGGACCCATCTTTGACGTTGTTTGTAGGATGGGGCGGATCTCCAGGAAGCCATACCGGATGTCACGCCCAGATTTATTTCTCTTCTTCTTTCTTCTTCTCTGCGAGATTTTGGTCTCCAGATTTCCTTTCTCTTCCACCGGGACCTTTCGGCAGTGGATCCCTGAACTTGAGGTTCAGGTGTCACACCCCAATGTTCACCGCGTGGAGCGTGTCGTCGACATCTTCTTTGTTCAGCTATCACAGCAGATGATAGTCTTTCCCTTTGAGGAGTTCTTCTATCATCAATAACTAGCGGCCTCTGAAATTGCCTCTTCATCAGTCCCCTCTCCTTGACTGTTTTCAGCACTCGATGTACTCGAGATGATAGACGTTCAGGTTCTCTAGTCTTCTGTGGGGTCGGTGCTTGTGGTCGATGCTCCCAGAATGACCGTTTGAGCTCACCAGAAGAGCTATTTCTTTTCACCCATTTGAGATTGGTAAACTTATTCTCAGTAGGGACATTGGCCTCAAGTTCTTGGGCCGGCAGGTTTGATGGGTGCACAGGCACCAGTTGTTGCTGAGCTCGGATCTCAGCATTCAGTTTTCTCCTCTGCCTCCTTGTTAGCTTTCCTCTAGGTGAGGAAGCTTCAGCATTATTCTTCTCGGGTGCAAGTAACCCATTTGGCAGAGCAGTGGTGTTTGCAGTCACCACAGAAATCCTTCCTCCAGCAACAACTCTCTTGGTGGCCGGGGCTTCTGACTGTAACATTCGTTCAAACACAGAAATCCTCCTATGAGGATTTGTAGCAGAAGGTTGTTGTGCTGAAAGATTCACACGACCGGTAGGAGCTTCAGCAGTATTAAGTCTTCTAGCAGATCTTTCAGCATTCATGCCATTCGCAGGAATGGCAGCATTTCTTGCAGCAATTGCCGGTAAGTCAACACTACCAAATTGGATGGTAGCTCCGGTGTTTCCAGTGTTGATCAGAGCGTTTGCTAACTGAATGCTAGCTCCACCACCTAGTTGAACAGTAAAAGGAGTATTCTGTAGATCCATCTGCAAAGATGAAAGGCAAGGGTTAGTAATCAGAATCTGATACATCACCCCACACTTTCAAAATGCAGAGACTTGCACAGAACAAAAGATAAAAGCAGGTAACCATTATCAAGCAACAAAAAGTAATATAAATTTAAAGCACTGCTAACTAAACTATCTCAATGAATGTATGAATGATCATATAGAAAATTATTTTAAAATTTTGATCCGCTAAATGATTATTTTAAAATATTCAAAATTTTAAATACGGATTAATAAGGCTGCTACTATAGCATTTTGACGACTAGCCAAAGATGGAAAGAGAAACCATTCCCCAGCGGAGTCGCCAGAAATCTGTGGGCTCCGAAAATTCGGCCCCGGCCTCCGCTCACTTTTCTTATTCGACGAGGGAGTTTTAACGAACTAAGTTCCGAGGTAAATTTTGGAAGGCAGATGGGTTTGTAGATAAGACACTACCCAGAGATTTTGCCCTCATTTTATGAGGACTTTATGATCTGAGTTCTGGTTTCCTATAGGCGCAAGCCCCTATAGTTAATTACCCCTCCCGATCACGAGAGAGAACTTTCGATTAAGGCTAGTCGTCAATCAGATACGTATAGAATACGTGTTATCTGGCATATAGTAGCAACAATGGATTTAGGTATTGAGGATTGGAAGTTTGATTTGGATTTGGATATTTGGAAATGTTTGAAAAGTTTGATATTTAAAGTAGAAATTGCACCATCTAGCACTTAAAGCGGATGGTGGGGGAATGGATGATGGACCCGATCAAGATCCCATGGTTCCGTCGTCCCGGGCCATCGTGGTCCCTGGTCTACTTAGTCAGAGGAGGTAGTCGACCCAACCTGACAGAAGGATCCTTGTCAGCAGGCATGGGTTGCTTCGTCCAAGGGGACCTTGTAGACCTGGGGTGAATGTTTGTCTAAGGGGACAAATTTGAATCCACCTTAGCTAACAGAGAGCTTTGTGCCCTATCGATCATATTCTATTGATTCATATCTCAAGGATTTAACGCCATTAAGGAGCGTATTGGCTCTGGCCATAACCGCTATCCGTGGTGCCATTTGGCGGCAAAACCACTCGGTTCAGAGGGCCCCGGGTCGTAACCGTTTACCTGCAGTGCCATTTGGCGGCGAAACTGCCGGTTAGAGGACACGTACCACGTCCTTACTGGCAAAAGATTGTTTGAGAATGGATCCTAGTGATATTTTTGACTAGGCATTTGACTCTTTGTGAGCTAGAGTTAATTTCAATTTGTCCGCCTCGGCAAACTGTTGTGGAGGGGGGATGGATTTTTGCTTTAAGTTTTTGATGGATTTATTTCAATTTTTAAATATTTTTGGAATTTTGAATATTATTGGGATTTTGGGTTTTTGAGATTTTTGTGGAGTTTTTTGGTTTTTTTTGGATATTTGGAATGGCATTGGAAATTATTTGGGAACCCCTCCGGTTGAGATCTGCATTCAACACGGCCATCATCGGGGTGTTTGGGGTCTTTTCTCTTTTGTTGATCGAACCTTGTCAACTCTGTCGGGCTGTCGACAGAGGATCGGGTTTTGTAGGCTTTGAGCCTTTATTAGTGAATTCTTTTGATTTTAGGCTTTAAAGACCTAATATGAATGTATTGAAACAAATATTCTGGTCGCCACGGCCACATATTTGTTTAATGGTTCAAACCCTGTCGACTTCTATTAACCTGTATAGAAGGATCGGTTTCGAACCTGAATTCACCTGTCAACCCGCGCAGCATCTCTAGACGTCACGTGTGTACCAATAACACGCTCGCCGGGGCCCATGCGGGTTTTATAATTATTTTTACCCCTTTTAGTGTACCTATGTGTATACAAGCTATTGTGCATGTGCAGGGGTATTTTAGAAAGCTTGAAAGGTCTTCTACAATAGACCGTAGAGATTTGCATTTTGATGTAGTCATCTCCTAGCCTTCATTAGAGATCATTCAAATTCATCCTTTCATTGATTGCTTATCTAGTTCAATTCTAGTCCATGACATAGCTTTGTAACTATCTCATATCTTTCACAATCCTTTGTCATTTAGAAGTGAGGATATGCTAACAAGATGAGTTGCAACATGTATGTTGAATATGATACATTTGGTCATTAATATCTCCCTTCCATTTGGGATAATCATTTCTTAACCTTTGCAAAGATTGTATTTTTTTTTTATCATAAGCATATTGCTATTGTTAGCTAGTAGTCGTATTTGGACTATAGTATATTCCATATGAATAAACCGTATCATTCATTAGAGACCTCATATGGTAGCAAGTGGTGTTCAAGGTTATTTATTCAATACTGACCATCTAATCATTTGGTGTTCCTTTGAATGATTTGAACCCTGATTTCGAGAACTGGTTTGAATCCAGCTTAAAATCAAGCTCATTCCAAGTTCAAGTTCTGATTTGAGTAAACCCTTTGTTTGTTTGTTGACTTGAGTTCAAGTTTCGAGCTTAAGTGCATGCCCACAAGTTCTCTATTTGAGTTTACTTTCTATGTCCCCTTCACTTGGTTCAAATCAAGTTCTCTTGCAAATGATTTCTATTTGAGTTCTTTGCCAAGTTCAAACTCAAACTCAAGTTTGAATTTCAAGTCAATGTAGCTCATAACTCATTCAAGTTCAATTTGAGTTTTGTTTAAGTCCAAATCAAGTCTACAAGTTTGTTTGTCAACTTGCCTAAGTGCTCGCTTAAATCCAATTGGAGTTCAAATTACGCATAGTCCTTTGCACTTTCTTGTATACAAGTCCAATTGACCCAATTTCCAGTTTGCAAGTTTTCATAGTTAAATTGCAAGCCTTTGCTTGTTTGGATAGGATTCAGATGGATCGCCTTCTTATCCTTCCAATCAAATTCTTTATAATTCCTCTATTGAGAAATCATCTGAATACATATTGAGTCTTTGATATTTTGTTCAAATCTTCTTGCCATCTTGAGTTCAATTCCTTGTAGTATAACTTTAGTTGATTGCTTAAAAGCTTCAAGTATAAGTAATTGTTCAAATTCGAATCCGTCTTCATCAAGTTCAAGTGCAGTCCTTGTTGTCTTGTAGAGTCTAAGTCCGAATTCAAATAATAAGCTCAAGTTTCATATCCATAAGTTTGAGTTCACTTTGTTCATGCTTGAGTTCCTTTGCTTAGTCATTTGAGTTCAAGATCGCGTTCAAAACACAAGTTCAAGCTTACAAGTTTCACCATTTGATTCGAATTTAAGCTCATTTTGATTAAGTCTCTTGTAGTTCATGTCACTTTTGAATTTGATGTCAAAGTCCTCACTTGGTTCAAACCAAGTTCATAAGTTTCAAGTGAGCTTGTTCAACTCAAGTTCAAAATATATGTCCACAAGTCTTTTGTCTGAGTTCAATGTTAAAGTTCATCTTGTTCATTTAGAATTGAATTCATTCGGGTTCAAGTTCATTTAAGTAAATTGGATCAAGTCCATAAGTCTCATTCTGCTCCAAGTCCTTGTCTGAATTTCAGACAAAATTTCGGCAGCCTCCCGGCGTCTCCCCCGTTAAGGGGAAAAAACCAAGAGGCCGCCTACCCGCCACTTCAACAAAGACGTGCACGGTTGGTGTTTGTGAGACACCGCGGCGGTGATTTTGTTTATTTTTCTCCCACCACAGCCAACAAAGGCGTGCATGGGGTTTTTTTAAAAAGCATTTTATGAAAAGATACAGTTTTGCTTTCCCCCCCGCCCGGGGGTACTTATAAGTGACCCCGCTTCGCCGTACGTGCCGCACCGGGGTCCCATCCTACCACGGCCAACAAAGGCGTGCATAGACAGTTCTCCGATTTGCCACGAATATTGAAGTAGGGTTTTGAGTTTAGAAAGATTCATACCTCCGCGGGGTAGTCGTGGATGACACATGGATCGAGGGGTCACTCGCCTACCTCGTCGTAGGTGTTGCACCGGGTTCCCTCCTACCACGGCTAACAATGGCGTGCTTAGGTGGTTTGCCGGTCCGACACGGACATTGAGAAAGGAGAGTGGGGGGGAAGGATCAAACATTTTATTTTTATTGTAATTAATCATGATTAATCATAATTAATTATGACTAATCATAATTAATTATAATATAAAATTAAAATGATTCTTAATTATTTATAATTAATTATAAGCTATTGTAATTAATTAGAATAATTAATTATAAATAACCTTAATTAATTATAAATAATTAGTATTAATTAGTTTTAATTTAAAAATATGATAATTAATTATAATTAATTAATATTAACCTTAATTAAGATTAATCATAATTAATTAAGATTAATTATGATTAATTACTTAAAATTAATCATAATTAATTATAATAATTATAATTAACCTAATAATTACAGTTAAACAAAAATAATCAATTATAATTAATTAAAATAAGTTTTAATTAAAACTTATTAAAATTAATTACTTAATATTAATCTATAATCAATAATAATAATTTAAGTTAATTAACATCAATTTTAATTAAAATTAATGTTAATTAAAGTTAATTAAGATTATTTAATCCCTTCCCTTTTCTCTGTTGTGAGAGATTTACGGGACTTGGCCGAAGTAGCGCCTGAAAGGGAGAATGTTACCTTCACTACAGGCGAGCTCCCGTTCTTGTTTCCGTCAAAATGTCGTAACTTCCTATACGACAGGAAGGGAAAGTCGCGGATGGAGCGGAGTCGGAGGGCCAGGGGCGACGGGATATGGAGGTCGGAGAGGAAGGAGGAGATTGGAATTCGGAGCTAGGCTTCGGTTTGGAGAGGTCGGCTAAGGTAGGTTTTCTCTTCTCTCTCTCTCTCTCTCTCTCTCTCTCTCTCTCTCTCTCTCTCTCTCTCTCTCTCTCTCTCTCTCTCTCTCTCTCTCTCTCTCTCTCTCTCTCTCTCTCTGCGGCTTGGGGTCGACACAGCGACGGGAAAGGAGGGAGGAGGTCGGAGCTGAGGGCGTTCGGCCAGAGGAGGTAGAGGGTCGGGGGTGCTCTGCAGGCGGAAGAAGGGAGGATCGGAGGGGGCGAGCTATCGAGAGAGGAAGAAGTAGCGAATGGAAGAAGCGAGATCGTGAGTGTGTTGAGATCGTATGAGAGGAGCGGTATTTAACGACGCTGAGGAGGCTTGATCGAGGAGAAATCGCGCGTGGTCAGCTCTGCGTGGTCGGCTCTGCTTCGACGCCGTTTGAACAGGATATGGGCGACTGTAGCAACGGCGGGATCTCAACTAGATTTGCGGCAGAAGATCGGGATGGGCCGCCGAATGGTGCAGGTAATCATTTTGAGTATATTTTTTTTTTTATTTTTTGATTTGTCTGTGTCCTCTTTGCTTCACCGTGAAGGTCAACAGTGATACAGCTAGAAACGATCATGAACTAGTGGACGCTCACGAATTTGTGCAGGAATCGGCCATGGAAGTCCGCGAGCAGGTGCATGAACCGAACCTGAAGGACTCAAGTGTGGGCGCTAATATGCCTTTGAAGGTTAGTGCTGGTTTGGTAGAGAATTTTATGATGGATGTGAATGTTGATGGAAGGACAACAATTAGATGTGTAAATTCCATTGATATAGCCATTAATGATGATGAGGAAGCAGCCAAATCCCATAAGGTGCTTGCCAAAATGCATCTAAGGATCAAGATGCATTTTTTCCCTGATTCATGCACACTCGGCTGCCACAATTGCATTCCCAAGCTCATTCTCAGCCGCAAAGTTGTCTGTCTAGTGAACCTTTCGCTTGAAGTAAGCTACAAAGTGTATCACTTGAGAAAATAAGCAAGGATGAGGTCATTGCAGAAGACGATATTTCTATGAAATCCAATTAAAAGCATTCTATGATAACATCTCTAGGTTGGAGAAAGCTTTAGTGGGTAAGCTCATTGGCAGTACCTCACCCCCTCCTTAATGAGCTTAGAAAGAGAGAAACAAAATCCTCTTCCCATGGAGAGGAATGATGGAGGCCGCTTAGCACTCCAAAGAAACGTCGTTCAAGCCTCCATTCTTCATGCATCAGTAGCTCTTTCTCAAGATGAGGCTGCTAAGATATAGCTAGGTATGAATCATAGCTGAATCAAACACTTCTTTTCGAATTGCCTGTGATCGGGATGCACATGAACTCAAACATAACAACTCAAGTGATGAAATATCGACTAACGATGCAGCTAGCGAAGACAAAGATGACATGTTAGAGAGTGATGCAGCTAGAGATAACAACTGGAGGACGCTCACCAATTCATGCACGAATCGACCATGGAAGTCCATGAGCAGGTGCGTGAATCGAACTTGAATTTCCCGAGTATGGACGTTGATATGTCTTTGAACGATTGTGTTGGTTTGGAAGAGAATTGTGATGGATGTGAATGTTAATGGAAGGATAGCAAGCAGGTGTGAAAATTCTATGGATATAGCCAATAATGATGATGAGGAAGCAGCCAAGTGCACACAAGGTGCTTGCCAAAATGCCTCTAAGGATCAAGATGTAGTTTTTGGCCAATTCATGCACACCCAACTGTCACAATCATTCTCAAGCTTATTGTCAACTACAAAGTGGCCTGCCTAGTAGACCTTATGCATGGAGTAAGCTACAATATGTATCACTTGATGAGATCATTGTAGAAGATGGTATTTCTATGAAACCCAAATTTGAAGTTGTCCATGAGAACATCTCTAGGTTGGAGAAAGCTTTAGTGGGTAAGCTCATTGGTAGACAAATACCTCACCCCTCCTCGTCATTGAGCTTAGAACAAGCAAAATGAAATCCTCTTCCCATGAATAGGAACGATGGTGGCCACTTATCACCCCAAAGAATTGTTGATCAAACCTTCATTCTTCATGTGTCGATGGTTATGTTGCGAGACGAGGCTGACATATATACAGCTGGGTGAAAATCATCGCCCGAAACGGACACTTCTATTTGAATGCTTGCGATCGGAATGCATAGGAACTTGAACATAGCAGCTTAAGTGATTAAATGATGGCTAGCAACGTTGCTAGCAATGACAGTGAGGACATGTCTGAGAGTGATGCAGCTAGTGATGCGGACATCGGCCAGAAGATCTGGCGCATCTATCACAGGAGGCGTCGTAAATCGACGACTCTAATTTAAGTTGTCATTTATGAATTATTTTCTGCATTTTAGTTTCTATTTTATGTTATTTCCTGTTTTACCCCTAGGTTAATTTATTTGAGCGTTGTAGCCCAAGGGTCAATTTTGTAATTTTTTATTTTCTCATGTTGTGGCCTATATATATGGCCTTTAGCTATTGTAATATGATGGTGAATTTGATATGAAAAATTTTGGTTTTTCCACATTTATGTTCTTCTTGTGAGAGAGCGTTAGTGAGATTCCTATGAAGAGGAATTGGAGTTGTCACCAGCCGCAGGATGGGTCTGGGCTCGTGATTTGAAGTCCCATGGAGAAGGGCAACGGATCACCCGTCAGTCGTCGGAAAAGTCCGAGGCTCGCGGTTTTAATTTTTCTATCTTTCGTTTCTATCTTTGTTTTTCTTTGGTTCCTTCTTGTTGCGTCATCCTCTACCTCCGTCCACCTTCGTCGTCCCCATTTCCACCAAAAGCCGCCGGCCACCTCACCCCAAGATCCACCACAAACCGCCGGCCTCATCCTTTCCCCTCTCCTTGGATTTTCTATTTAGAAGTGCATGATATTAGGAATTAATTTGAAATTCAAATTGTTCAAAATTTGAAATTCAAATTGTTCAAAATTTGAAATTCAAATTTCTTTCCTAATATAACTCACCTATTTTTGGAAAGGGCTCAATTGAAATCATAAACTCATGACAAATTTTGGATTTCAAATTTGAAATTTGAAATTTTTCCAAATTGGGTTTGATCCACATTTGGAAGGTTTTAACTCTCCAATTCAAAATTCAAATTTGAGTTAGAAGTTAAATGCCCCCTCAATTTCCTCCCTTTAATTAAGGAATTAATCATAGCTTTAAATATGAAATTTAATTTCAGATTTAAGGATTAATTTACTTAAGTAAATGGGGGCCCACTTATTTGAAATCAAACCCCTCTCTCCTCCCCATTATTCTTTACCATTAATGACTCCTTAATCACTCCCTATATTTTAGTTAATTCAAATTCAAATTGAGAGTGATTTAATCCAATCAATCCTAAGTGAGAGCTATTAATTCCAAAACTCACTCTTTTACTTTGGGAATTAAATCTTCCCTTTAGTTCTCTGCTGGCCGAAAACCTCCCAAGACCCTCACGTGGCATTTCCTCCACTAAACCCTATTCAAACTCTTGACAACCTGGATCCCTCTTCCTCCCAAGGCAGGAATTAGAAAATTTCAGCCGTTGCTTTACTTCCTCCACCCTTGGAAGACCTTCAACTGCTGTTTGGAAAATCTGAAGAATCACTTCAGGTTTTGGGTTACGGGCTCTCTTCCCTCCAAGGTTGTACAAGAAACTTATTTCAGATTTTGGAGAGAAGATCCTCTCCCTAGCAAAGCCGGCGTTTTCGTTCTACATCAGTTTGGTATCAGAGCATGGACTCGGATCAACTTGGACGGACTTTAAATTGGTTGGTAGGTCAACTGGGCACCGTTAGTCAACAACTCAAGGAAGATCAAGCGGACTTAGCCGACCTCCACCGTCAAACAATCGAACAATTCGATCACCTAGAGCGAGGCAGGACTAACCCACCGTTTTATGCAAAAACCTCATCATCAAAGGATCAAAAGAAGGCACTAAGAGACAGAGAGAGAGTAGAGAGAGTGGACAAATGGATGGAGGCCAATGAAGCTTTTAATTTTCCAATCATTATACAAAACAAAGAGAAACCTAAGATGATCAACGAAGAACATGATGAAGAAGATGGATTGGTTGACAAGGAGAAATGCGCAGAGAAAGACTTGCTTGAATCAATTACAACTCCTACAGAAGCCAATGTTTCTCCTGACCCAGTTAAGACTCCTATAACGGAGAAGGTTGATGAAGCTCTGGAAGTGACAACTATAATTGGAGAGCTAAAGTGCAACGAGCAAGTTGACCTTGTGGGCAACCGGGGTTGTTTGAAAATCTTTGCAAATAATAGTCCAGAGTTGTACAGGAGCAGTTGTGATGCTAACTCGACGGAGTCGAGTGTTTTCCGACCTGGGGAGAATGATGCGGACATCGGCCAGAAGATCTGGCGCATCTATCACAGGAGGCGTCGTAAATCGACGGCTCTAATTTAAGTTGTCATTTATGAATTATTTTCTGCATTTTAGTTTCTATTTTATGTTATTTCCTGTTTTACCCCTAGGTTAATTTATTTGAGCGTTGTAGCCCAAGGGGCAATTTTGTAATTTTTTATTTTCTCATGTTGTGGCCTATATATATGGCCTTTAGCTATTGTAATAGGATGGTGAATTTGATATGAAAAATTTTGGTTTTTCCACATTTGTGTTCTTCTTGTGAGAGAGCGTTAGTGAGATTCCTATGAAGAGGAATTGGAGTTGTCACCAGCCGCAGGATGGGTCTGGGCTCGTGATTTGAAGTCCCTTGGAGAAGGGCAACGGATCACCCGTCAGTCGTCGGAAAAGTCCGAGGCTCGCGGTTTTAATTTTTCTATCTTTCGTTTCTATCTTTGTTTTTCTTTGGTTCCTTCTTGTTGCGTCATCCTCTACCTCCGTCCACCTTCGTCGTCCCCATTTCCACCAAAAGCCGCCGGCCACCTCACCCCAAGATCCACCACAAACCGCCGGCCTCATCCTTTCCCCTCTCTCCTTGGATTTTCTAATTAGGAGTGCATGATATTAGGAATTAATTTGAAATTCAAATTGTTCAAAATTTGAAATTCAAATTTCTTTCCTAATATAACTCACCTATTTTTGGAAAGGGCTCAATTGAAATCATAAACCCATGACAAATTTTGGATTTCAAATTTGAAATTTGAAATTTTTCCAAATTGGGTTTGATCCACATTTGGAAGGTTTTAACTCTCCAATTCAAAATTCAAATTTGAGTTAGAGGTTAAATGCCCCTCAATTTCCTCCCTTTAATTAAGGAATTAATCATAGCTTTAAATATGAAATTTAATTTCAGATTTAATGATTAATTTACTTAAGTAAATGGGGGTCCACTTATTTGAAATCAAACCCCTCTCTCCTCCCCATTATTCTTTACCATTAATGACTCCTTAATCACTCCCTATATTTTAGTTAATTCAAATTCAAATTGAGAGTGATTTAATCCAATCAATCCTAAGTGAGAGCTATTAATTCCAAAACTCACTCTTTTACTTTGGGAATTAAATCTTTCCTTTAGTTCTCTGCTGGCCGAAAACCTCCCAAGACCCTCACGTGGCATTTCCTCCACTAAACCCTATTCAAACTCTTGACAATTTGGATCCCTCTTCCTCCCAAGGCAGCAATTAGAAAATTTCAGCCGTTGCTTTACTTCCTCCACCCTTGGAAGACCTTCAACTGCTGTTTGGAAAATCTGAAGAATCACTTCAGGTTTTGGGTTACGGGCTCTCTTCCCTCCAAGGTTGTACAAGAAACTTATTTCAGATTTTGGAGAGAAGATCCTCTCCCTAGCAAAGCCGGCGTTTTCGTTCTACATCAGCTAGCTATGACCAGGAGCTGGAGGACGCTAATGAATTCGTGCAGGAATTGACTAGGGAAGTCCACAAGCAAGTGCATGAACCAAAGTTGAACGTCCCGAGTGTGGACACTGATATGTCTTTGAATGAATATCGTGGCGGAAAAAAAAATGTCTTTGAATGATTGTATTGGTTTGGAAGAGAATTCTGTGATGGATGTGAATGTTAATGGAAGGACAACAAGCAGGTGGGTAAATTTCATGGATATAATCATTAATGATGATGAGGAAGCAGCCAAATGCACACAAGGTGCTTTCCAAAATGTCTCTAAGGATCAGAATGCCATTTTTGGCCAATTCATGCATACCCAATGACCAAAATCACATTCCCATGCTCTTTCTCGGTCGCAAGGTGGCCTGCCTAGCAAACATTTTTGCTTGGAGTAAGCTACAATGTGTATCACTTGAGAAAATGAGCAAGGACGAGGTCATTGATTGCCGAAGATAATATTTCTATGAAACCCAAATTGGAAGCAGTCCACAGAACATTTCTAGGCTGGAGAAAGCTTTACTGAGCTCATTGGTAAATGAATACCTCGTCCATTCCTTTGTTGACCTGCATCTTATACACAAAAGAAAAAAAAAGAAGAAGAGATCTAATGTGTAAACCTCATACCTATCGGATCCCTAAAATCCTCCCGTTTTTTCTCCCGAAATCACGCCGATTCGGCGCCGAACTGATCAAATCCCGCAAATCCAGCCGACGTTCCTCGCGGGATTCCTGCGGCCTGCCTCGATCGAACGACCGCTCGCGTCGTTAAATACCGCACCAACGCGAAGGCTGCTGCTGCTCTACCTTCTCACGTTGAATCTCTGCCTCGCTCCACTCCCGAACTCCCCCAGCCCGACCTCTTCTCCTCCCGTGACTCCGACCTCCATTCCGCCTCCCTTTCAGTTCGTAGAGAGAGAGTGAGAGAGAGAGAGAGAGAGAGAGAGAGAGAGAGAGAGAGAGAGAGAGAGATTCTTACCTCAATCCCGAGCTCCTCCATCCCGTCCGAAGCCAAGCCCGACCGTCGCCCCTCTGCCGCCGTTCGACTCTACCCCTTCGACCGACTTTCCCTCCCTGTCTGGATCGGAAGTTACAACATTTTGATCGGAAGCAAACAACGGGAGCACGCTGACAGTGAAGGTAACATTCTCCCATACGCGCGCTCCTTCGGCTTGATCCCATGAAACCGAGAGGGGAAGGGAGAGATGTTTTATTTATTTATTTATTATATATATTTAGTATAATTATTATTTTAATGTAATTAAGTATAATTAAATTAAGTTTAATTATAATTAATTATGTTAATTTTTAATTAATTATGATTAATAATAATTAATTTAATTAATTATAATTTAATTATTATTCTAATTATAATTAATTAATAAAGATATTAATTAAGTATAATTAATTAAATTTAATTATAGTTAATTAAATTATAATTAATTACTTTAATTTTAATTAATTAATATTAATGATAATTAATTAAGTTAATTCTAAATTAACTTTTTTTAATTATGATTAATTATAATTAATTTAAATTAATTATATAAGAAAAAAAAAGAAGTGCTTCCCCCCACTCTCTTTCCTCGATGTCCGTGTCGGACCGGCAAACCAGCTAAGCACGCCTTTATTGGCCGTGGTAGGAGGGAACGCGGTGCGACACCTACGACGAGGTAAGCGAGTGACCCCTCGATCCACGTGTCAACCACGACAACCCCGCGAAGGTATGAACTTTTCTAAAACTCAAAATTCCCTCTTCGAAGTTCGTATCGCCTTGGAAACCCCGCCTATGCATGCTTTTCTTAGCGTGGTGGGAAGGGATCCCGGTGCGATGCGCACGACGAAGCGGGGATACCCATAAGTACCCGCTTGCGGGGAAATAACTGCCTTGCTTACAAAATATTTTCAAAAATAAAAAATACTTTTTTTACAACAAAAAAAATACCCATGCACGCTTTTCTTAGCGTGGTGGGGGATCGAAAAATTACACGGCCGCGGTGTCCTCGAAAGAGGGCATCTACCATGCACGCTTTTCTTAGCGTGGTGGGAAAGGCCCAATTTTCCGTAGTTTTTCCCTAAACGGGGGAGACGCCGGAAGGCTGCCGAAATTTCGGGTGAAATAGTGTTACATTTGGATCTCATTTGAACTCAAGAGAACAATTTGGGACTTGGATTTGATTGCACTTGAATGACATGCAAGAACGACGAATGGCTTGTACCTGGACTCTGTTGACCTCATTTTTGTATGAGGTCACTTGGACTAACCTCCACCCTCCCACTTGGCCTTGGTTTTGGTTCATCTAATCAACCCTTAATGCCACTTGGCTGCCACCTCAACATTGTTGACTGGTCAAACTAGTCAACACAAGCTTTTGAATGGATTAAAGTGGACAAATAACCTATTAGAGTTAATCCATCCTTTATCAAATCACTCCAGCAGCTATTTGAAACTATTTTATGCCACATCAGCTGCCCACTTGGCTGTTGACTGGTCAAACCAGTCAATAAAGGGTCAAATGAACTCTAAACCTTGCCCAGTCAAGTCCTTAAGCTAATTCACTTGAGCCCTATTTAATCCAGATGTTAATACAACCTCTAGAGCTTTCCTAGAAGTATTATAAGCCCTTGAATCTTGATCCAATATACCTAATCCCTCCCATGTGGTCAAATCAAGACAAAACACCCTTTACACCTAGGATGTCCTTGGGTTGTCCTTGCTCTCTGCTCCCACCAACTCCCTTGACATGTGGCAGCCATCCAGAGGTGCAATAAGATGATCCTAGCCGTCCAATAGACCTAGGGCTACTTGAATAGGGTAGAGCCTCATTTTGAGCCGCATTCTTGATCTAGCTCTCTCTCTCACCACTCAAGCCTTTTCCAGGCCAGAGCTAATTTCGTTCTAGCTCTTGGGGATTTCCTCTTCATCCCCCACGTCAAAAAACGGTGGTTGACGGCAGCCGCCGGCGAGATTCCGGCCAAACCGATGCTAGAAGACCGTCCTAGGCCTGTAGATCGCGATACAGACTTTCTCAGCACTTGAAGTCTTCGCGAGAAATAATCTAGGACGATCAACAAGTTCAACAAGCCCTCAAACGTCAAAAACCGTTCATTGGATGAGGTATAATCCTGAACCCTAGATTAGAACACTTAGTTTTAATTAACTATTCGAAAAGTGCTTTTTAATCTATGTTTTTGACACCCCATGAATTTTGTTCATTAACTAAACCTAGATTTAAAATTTCATGAATTTTCATCAACCGAATTGAGAGAACGAACCATTTTTGTGTCTAGGGTTTCGGTTTCTTCGTTAGGGCCAGGTTTGCGAAATCCTGACCGTTGATATTATGATCAACGGACCGGATTTCGCCATTTCACGTGCGAGTACGACCGCGTGCAGGCCTCCGTCGGATCGGATCTTCATCCAGCTCGATCTGGACCGTTGATTTGAAAAGGCGGAGATCAGACGGTCGTGATCGGGTGCTGATTGGTTTAAGTGGTTTGCGCGTGGGTCCCGCCGCCAGCAATCATCCCGAAATGATTGCTCAATCATCGGCGCCGCCGCGGTTTCTAAATCAACGAACGGGATGCCGCCACGTGTCAGCCGCGCCGCCATTACCTATTAATTAGTATTTTAACTATTTTAATTACCAGAAAATTCAAAAAAATATTAAAAATTAAATACTTTTCAGAAAATTAAGTATTATATATCAAACTGCTCAGTTTTTTAAGGCCTTTAATTTAAAAATAAAATGGATTTAAAATATTCTATTTATTTTAAATAATTTTAAATATTAATTATTTGGTTATTTTAATTATTATTTAATTAAAATAAATCCAAATATTCCAAAATTTTATTTTCAAATTATTTTAAATAATCAAAAGATCTCTTAAAGATATTTTAAAATATTTTGATAATATTTTTAATTATTTAGTTTTAAAACTTATATATATATATATATATATATATATATATATATATATATATATATATATATATATATATATATATATATTTTAAAGTTTATTTTAAATTTATATCTATGTAAGTCTTTAAATTTTAAGAGATCTCCCTTAAGATTTTAAATATGGATTGAGTTCGAATGAATAACTTTGATGGGGATGATTAATGGATAATTACCTTCATTATTCATTAATTAAATTGTTGATTATTCAAGTTTATTTCGTCTCTTGCATGTTTAGGAAACACACACCACATAGTCTAAGGCCCTCCTAGATTTAGGTGTTGAATGTGTTTGTATGTTCATACATGCTTTATATGTTAAGTTAAGGGTTAGTAGAACTTTGATTCAAGCCTACACAACTTAGTGACATTATTAAGGACAATAATTAAGGACTTGTTTAGAAAATTTAGAATATTTCCAATAATTAGGATTCACTTCCCCTCGAGTGAAAACTTCAAACACTTAAACTTAGTGACACTTACAGCCACTAGGAAAAATTTCATTAGCTTTAGAAATCATTAAGCCCTTTAATCGAATTTCCTAAGTTTAAGCCTTAATTAACCCTCAAAACTTCTAAGAAAATGTAATAAATTCATTTTAAACCCAAAAATTATGTTTAACCCCTCTAACTGACCAGAACTCAAACCTTAATCAATGAAAATTAAAATCCCTTTGAATTGATAGCAAATTAAACCATAATTTAATTTTAATTGAAAATTAATATTTAATTAATATAATTAATTTATAATTATTAAAAATTTCCCAAACACTTGGGAATCTCCCCTTAGGTCATTCCTGACCTTTGGAGCTGGTTTCGAGGAGTTGGGATCTCATTTGGAGCAAAATCACAAAAGGCCCCTCTAATTAAGTAATTTTCAAAATTCAATAAATACATAAACTTTCAAACCTTCATAACTAATTCAAAAAAAATCCAAATTGAACAAACTCACTTGCATTGAACTCCTATTAATGCCTAATATTTATTAAAAATGTTAAAAGTTCAGAAAAAATCAAATTCAAAAAGTCAACAAACCGGTCAAATCTAAGTTAAAACTAGTTCAAAACTTCAAACATTCTTAATAAAATGCAGAAAAATCCGATTTTAGCGTACTTACTGTCTAACTGATCGTACTAAGGTCTAGTATTTTAATAAAATACTAACTTTCCAGAAAACATTTTAAATCAAAAAGTCAATTTCTAACCCCTTAATTAAATGATTAAAATATTCAAAAAAATTCATAAAACCTCAAAATCGTTCTAAAACTCCAGAAAATATTAGTTTAATGTTTAAAACAATCAACAAACTTTTTTAAAACATAACAATCATCCTAAAGACGAAGTTTATTGGCTGGACTACTCCGGGCTGCCGGGCTAAGTGTCCTAAGGAGGCTGGATCCTCGAGCCTGGTGGCACAACGCCACGAATCAATTAATGACAAACTTAAATTAATCAAACTTTAAAAATCAGTAATCAACCAACTTTTAATAAAATTCATTAACTCTTAAGCCTTAATCAACCTAAAACATTTAATTATACCGGGTACCACTGGGTAACCCAGGCCTACGAGGCTATTAACTTAGCCCCAAGGAAGGTGAAATAAATTTCACGGCCTCGGTGTGAAACAAAGGTGATATCCAACAAATAATTAAATAAATCTTAAAATTAACCTTAAGCCATTAATACTTGAATTCAAACTTAAATCTCTTAAACCTTCCAACCAATCGAACCTTAAATAACTTTAACCAATAATCCTATTTAGTACATATCTAAACCACACAGCCTATATCACACACTGTAGATGGTTTGTTAGGAGCACCAACTCTAGCTTTAGGCTAGGCCGGTGTTTACTTTTTGCAGCTGTATATCGGGTTTTCGAGTTTTCACTGCATGCTGTTTGCTAGCTTAGAATTGATGTGATTGTTTATTTATTTACTGCACTCTGTGTTGTAATTGATCGAACATTTAAATTTCATATATCAACTGTTTGAGATCAAATATTAACTGCTTGAGATTGTATATACAACTGTTGATTATTAGGATAACCCTGTAGGATCGAGTCTAGATTTTTTTAATTTTGATTAATGTAAATTTGATTTGATTTGTGTTGTAATTTCAAGTGATTTGAGATGGGATAACATTCAATTTGGAATCCAAAGAGGAAGGGACATCCCTTAGGGGAGAGTCCCTTTCCATTTGGAGATCCAAATTAGGATAACTTTAAAATATCCAACGAGGAAAGATAACACCCCGTTCAAGGGGGAGTTTCTTTTCATTTGGCTATCCGGACCCGACAATCTAAGAAGTAGCAGAAGGACGAAGAAGTGGATAACGAGAAGACCCATTCTCGAAGTCACTTGAGTCTTAGGATTAGAAATCCGGGTTGTTGTCAGTGGTGCCCGGCCACTTTCCTTTTCTGTAATTCTGTGATGTAATAATAAGTGGTAGTTGCCATATGGACTTTGAATTTGACCATTTAGTTTGATTGATTTATTTAATTGATTGTGCAGTAGAACTACCTATTTTTCTAGTCTTTTTACCTGCATGCCGATTTTGATTTAACATGGAACCCAATCGTAGGCTCTTAAGGACTTAATAAAATTCTTCTACTTTAATTAAATAAAATTTTTAAGACAACATAGAAACTCTAACGTTTTAAGAAATAAGTCCCGGGATCGCCGGAAGTTTTCATTTCATAGCATTCATTCAAATTCAAGCTTTTAATCGAGTCGATTATCATGCATCATATTAGCAACTAATTTAAAATCTTTAAATCCTTAATTGCATTAGTTTAAGCATCAAACCCAGCATAAGTCAAAGGGGCCAATTAGGCTTGCGCTCGTAGGAGATTTAGAAACCCAGATCTAATTTTCAAAATTAAAATTTTTAAAAAAAATCTCTAATTAATTATCTTTGGGAAATCTCAATTAAACGATCATTATCGTTATATTCAAAGGATTGATAGTAAATGATATCCTCTTTCCTTGGAGAGATATATCATTTTATTATCCTGGTTTTGATTATAAAATTAATGATCCTTTAAAGCTTTGTAATCTGAACCTATTAATGAACGACAGTCTCGTCTTTTTAAGACGATATATGTTGTTCTTAATATTGCGTTCGATTTCAAAACATAAAATTCAAAGTTAAATATCTCCCAAAGAAAATTAATATATTTTCAAAATTATATATACTTAAATAAAATATATTTTTTTAATCAAAACAGACTCATTTGAACTCAAAAGACATTAATAAAATGCCTAATTCAAACTCAAAACCAAACTTGGATAAATGATGAAGGACTTGTGTAAGACTTGAGTCGGACTCAAGCTGAACTGAGCTCAAACTTGATACTTGAACAAAGTTGAACTTGAACTTGATTCAATCATTTGAAATCAAACAAGGATTTGATTTGGACAACAAGAACTCAGACTCGAATCAACCTTGAACTATAAGGAACTCAAATCAAAACTAGAACTTGATTTGAATGATGACATCAAAGCTCCAATGGAATGCTAAGGAGTTGTCACTTTAATTTAAAGGTAAAGTATTCATTCAAATGTCATGCAATCAAGTGCAAGTTAGTGATCAAGTGGAGTAGTCACAAACTTTCAATATGACATGTTTATAATCAATGGCAAATGAAGGATAATCATCTCAATTCGAATGAAGACACTAATAAACAT
This sequence comes from Dendrobium huoshanense, assembly GCA_016618105.1. Taxonomy (NCBI): domain Eukaryota; kingdom Viridiplantae; phylum Streptophyta; class Magnoliopsida; order Asparagales; family Orchidaceae; genus Dendrobium; species Dendrobium huoshanense. The sequence continues at coordinate 69,306,625 of CM028358.1, read as the reverse complement.
GCAAGTGGGACGATGATTGTTGAAAGCCTTCATGTTAGACAAGGGGTGAATATCAAGCAAATGATGAATTTTCCTTAAATTGCAATTGGAACCGGTTCATAAGCAACAATGTAGGCTCTTGATGAACACGATGATCATGTCAATCAATATACGAATAGTGACATACAACAAGTGATCTACAATGCATATAAGTACCTACGAATCACTACAAAAAAAAAGAGCCATCATATATGCAACACTTAACCTATACATAGCAAGGAAGGTTGTAGCGATGATAAATAACATACAAATGAGCATGGTGATTCCCCTCTAATCCATGACAAGCTAATTTGTGGATAGATGCAGTAGTTTCCTATAAATATTAAGAGGTTACAATAAGCATAATAGTGGATGTTGTAACACTCATACAGTCAACCATATTACAAGCAATACAATAGAAGAAAATTTCGCACAAGTCATGGAGTAGAATGTGGAAGCTCGTATGATCAGCAACAATTCAACTCCAAAAGTTCTGCAACACATATGATCTCTCTACGAAGATAAATGTATGTGTCAAATGCCACTTATGGGTAGATGCGTAAAGACTACAGTAAATGCAGTATCCTGTAGTCAACTTCAGTCTAAGGATGAATATCTACCTCCAACAGTAATGGTTGTATTGCAAAGACCAAAATCATAGCATAATGCATAAAGAATACGAGTTCCTACAAGCTTCTACAACCCAAGGCAGGAGATTAGTTAGTGCACTATGACCCGCCTACGAAAATCAACAAGTAGTGCACGACAGTCTACCTGTAAGAAGCAGCGAACAATTCTATCCAGAAGCTGCTACGCCACCGGATCTGCAACATTTATGCAAGCAGACAGAAGGCGTCCACAACTACAACGTTACGCCACCGGATCTGCAACATTCGTACAAGCAGACAGAAGGCGTCTATTCCAAGAGTACCCCTGCACGTGCACTATAAATTGTATACACATAGGTACACTAAAAGGGGTAAAAATAATTATAAAACCCGCATGGGCCCTGACAAGCGTATTATTGGTACACACGTGACGTCTAGGGATGCTGCGCGGGTTGACAAGTGAATTCAGGTTCGAAACCGATCCTTCTATACTGGTCAATAGAAGTCGACAGCGTTCAAACAATTAAGCAAATATAAAATTGTGACGATCGGTATATTTGCTTTAAAACATTCATATTAGGACATCAAGACCTACATCAATATGAATTCACTAATAAAGGCACAAAGTCTACAAAATCCGATCCTCTGTCGACAACCCGACAGAGTTGACAAGGTTCAATCCATAAAAGAAATGACCCCCAAACACCCCGATGATGGCCATGTTGAATGCAGGTCTCAACCGGAGGGGTTCCCAAATATTTTCAAATATCTCCCAAAAGTCCACACAAAATCCAAAGCTCCACCCAAATATCCAAAAAACTCAAAACTCTACAAATCCCAAATTTCAAGATATTTAAATTCGAAATCAAACCATCAATCACTCAAAGCAAAACCCATCCACCCTCCGCAACAGTCTGCCGGGGTGGACAAATTCAAATAAACTCTAGCTCACAAAGAGCCAAATGCCTAGTCAAAAATATCACTATGATTCATTCTCAAAACAATCTCCTACCAGTAAGGACGTGGTACGTGTCCTCTAACCGGCGGTTAGCCGCCAAATGGCACCGCAGGATAAACGATTATGACGACCCGGGGCCCTCTGAACCGAGTGGTTTTGCCGCCAAATGACACCACGATATACCGGTTATGGCCAGAGCCAATATGTTCCTTATGGGCATCAAATCCTTGAGATATGAATCAATAGGATATGATTGATAGGGCACAAAGCCCTCTGTCAGCTAAGGTGGATTCAAATTTGTCCCCTTAGACAAACATTCAACCCCGGTCTACAAGGTCCCCTTGGACGAAGCAACCCATGGCTGCCGAAAAGGATCTTTCTGTCAGGTTGGGTCGACTACCTCCTCTGACTAAATAGACCAGGGACCACGATGGCCCGGGACGACGGAACCATGGGATCTTGATCGGGTCCATCATCCATTCCCCCACCATCCGCTTTAAGTGCTAGATGGTGCAATTTCTATTTTTAAATTCAAAATTCCAAACATTCAAACTTTCCAAATTCTCTAACTATTTCCAAATCCATTACTGCTACTATATGCCAAATAACACGTATTTCTATACGTATCTGATTGACGACTAGCCTTAATCGAAAGTTCTCTCTCGTTATCGAGAGGGGTAATTAACTATAGGGGCTTGCGCCTATAGGAAACCAGAACTCAGATCATAAAGTCCTCGCAAAATGAGGGCGAAATCTCTGGGTAGTGTCTTATCTACAAACACATCTGCCTTCCAAAATTTACCTCGGAACTTAGTTCATTAAAACTCCCTCGCCGAATAAAAAAAGCGAGTGGAGGCCGAGGCCGAATTTTCGGAGCCCACATCCTTCTTAATGAGCTTAGAAGAAGATGGTGTGGCTTCCAAATGATTACTACTACACCAAACTGTTTCATCTGTTTATTTGAAATTGAAGAAGTTAGATATGCGGTGCTTATGAGTGGCCTATGGACCATTGCAGGAAATGTTATCGGGATGGATTAGCGGACACCCAATTTCTCACCAAATTTAGTGCAAGGGCTTTTGTTTTTGTTTGCCTCAACTCCTACTCATGTATTGGACACTTCCAACATCACTTGCCTAGACGCCATGCTTGGAGAGCCACTTGAATGGATACTCACATAAGCTCATGAGGAAGATGCTCTTATGTTATAATCTTTGTGAGAATTGACCTTTCACAAAAGTTACAACCCAATGTGTTGATCGTGGGCTCGCAAGAAAAATTTTTCCAGAAGATTGAATATGAAGGACTTCCCAACATTTGCTTTAATTGTGGATTCATTGTCCACAAGAGTGATCGTTGCCCATCTAAATAGCCGACCTCTAGCCCCACCAAGCTACCGCCAAGGTATCCGTCCACTTAGAGGAGTTTGCTCCATCTTCTAACAATGGTGAAAGCAACAAGCCATCCCACATAGCTCACAAAAGGCCAAGAGTTCCACATTGGATAACAGAGAGGCCAAACAAAAAAACATTAACCATGAAGCTGACATAGTGCAACAAACTTTAGAAAGAAAGGAAGAGGATTTGTTTGGTCCATGGATTATGGTATCAAGGAGGAAAGCCAAATCCCAAGCCGACAAAGAAGGGGTTTCTACACAAAAGCAAGGCCCTCAACCCATGGCTCGAAGGTGCAACAAATGGAGGAAGTTTCTGATCAGATTTTAAACCTCAGAAAGCAATAACCCAGAATCTTCAAAGCCCACTTTGAGAAGAAACTCTTACAGCTCGGGCCTATTGCCACTATGCACCAGAAGAGGAGAAGCCTACTATTGATTTCACAGGCGGGAACTTGGTCCCCTCAAATGCTTATCGTACAAAATGGAGGGCACACATTTTGTCAACTCTTTGTTTATTCACCTATAGTTTGTAGGTTCTGTGCCAGATTGTACTCTCATTGATAAAAGAGTTTTCAAGACCAAACTGCAATAATGAATGAGCAGATTGGTAGGTTTTGCATATTCATACCCTAATATTTTCAAATTTTTGTGGCTCACTGAGATGGCACTAAAAATCATATGGGCTCTGCCAAAAATTGGGATTATCGTTTTCGGAAACTCTAATAGAGTATTTAAAAGGTGTAATGCATTGGTTATCCTAGTGCTTATGCTCCTCTCTGGAGACTTAGAAGGTCTCTAAATGGACTTAAAAGCATCATGGTGGCCATATTTTGAAGGTGACCTAGCTTATGATTTTTCTACAGCATCTCACACTGATATAGTACAACACAGATTGATTATTTTCTTATTAGAAAACTAAACGTTTAGATTGCAAAGATTGTAAAGTTACCGAGTGAAAATTTATTACCAACTGAGATAAAAGGGCATAAAATAAAAAATAAAGTCCTTTTGAATTTAACTAAGATTTTGTCTTAAACTCTGATATTGTTTATGTCACCTAATAGTAAAAGTAGTTGGTGGTGGAATCCAAATGTGCAAGAAAATTTAAAAATAAGAACTTGGTTGTTTAATTTTAAGAATTCTTTTTAAAGTGTCGTAAGATGCTAAGAAAGCAATATGCGATGCAAAGACATTAGCTTTTAGGTAGATCTAAGTGCCAAACCAGATAGAAGATGTCAACTCTAAACACCTTGCACCCTAAATGAAAATAAAGACTTTTCGGCGTATTATCTGAAGTTAGAATTAATGAAGGGTAAAAGCTGTTGCAGATATTCCAATAGAGGTTGGAAATCATTTCAGGACTTTTTAATACTATTTTGAAACTGCAATAATGAATGAGCAGATTGGTAGGTTTGTAGCATATTCATACCGTGATACTAATATTTTCCAATAATTTGGTTTTGCCGGGTGTGACTATGGCTCATCTCATATGATATTTATTGATTTAGAAAAAGCATATGATAAAGTTCCAAGAGAAGTGTTATGGAGAGTTCTTGAAAAGAAAGGAGTCAATAATGCTTATATTCAAATCATTAAAGATATGTATGAAGACTTCTAAGTATTTCCCTATTTCTAAAAAGCCTTAAGCCCATATGTCATGGACATACTTGCCAAATGAATTGTAGGTAAACTTGAATTTGGAGGTACAATAAAATTGAACACCAAAGTCATTATAGACCCAAAATCTACTAAAAATTCTTGATCGTTATGTACCCCTCAAACGGATGGTAGTCTGCAATGCTTGTCTGAATTTGGCCCTTGAGGATGCTCAGGTGGATGAAAGAGTATTTAACATAGCTCCATAGAGTATAAGTTTTCACAAAAGAACTAATTTGACAAGACCTAAACAATTTAAAGACAAGAGGTAATGAAAAAAAAAAAAATTTATTCATTGGTTATCTTATGAATTATTTGTAGTCTTTATATCAATTCAAAAATATTAATTTAATATCAAATTATAAGAAAATTATCTAATTTAAACAATTTTAGAGAAAGCATCAAAGTTCAAGTATATAGAAGTGGTTCATTTGGTTGTCGCACGCTCGAAAGGTGTGTCAAGGACCCTTTGGTCGTCCAAACTCTCCCCTTTGTTTCACTATTTGTATTGGTCAAAGGGTCTTCCAAACTCTCACCTTTGTTGCACTATTTGTATAGGTCAATATGCACATCTTATCGGAAGGATCCCTTGACCTTCCATTAAGCTCGCCTCTATCACTCCACCTACACAGTTCATAACCTTACCAATCTATCCTTGTCCAAGTTGTTTCTAAGTCTCCTTTCATAAAATTTCATTATTCAAACATTTTGATGTATGCATCACACTTTCATTTCTTAGCATTCTACATATATACATACATCTTTCAATTGAAACATATGTTTTCATTTTCTTAAAATAAAATAGCTGATAGTCTTATGTCATAAACAAGGCAAGTAATGGCATTAAATCATAGTAAATACATTTCTTGATTTTTTTTTTTTTTTGCTCATGTTACCTAAGGGTTTTGAGGATACCTTCCCAAAAAATTTATCTTGTTATTATGACCTTGATGCTTCCTTCATATATATACACTACCTAAATAATAGATTTTTAGTGTTAAATTCCGTTTCTATTTCCTACCACAATTAAAATTTCAATTTCTTCTCAAAATAATATTTTAACCTCAAAATAAAATTTTCTCATATTGAATTTCAAGCTCCTCAACTCCTATTCATAGTGTATTTGATGAGGAAAATGTGAAAAATTGTATTTTTCACATTTGGAACCCCGTTTTTCCTTTAATTACACCCTTTCCCCCGGTAGCTGCCGGAGATGTAAAATTACCTATCCTATAACACTATTAACTCAATCACACCTGTTACATGCATTTTTAGTGATTTTTAGAATTAACTGCCCCTGCTACAATACAATAGTGGCGTGAACTGTAAAATTTAATTTTAACTTAGGAAAAATTTATATAAAACCCATTTAATTCACATGTTTATATGCTCTATATATATAAATGATCTTATATTTTATAGGATTTTATAGGAATATTATTTATAAATTCTTTGGTGTGCGAAAAATGAGGTATATCAAATTTGAGGTTTTTACCTATTAAATTTTTTTAATCTTATAGTGTTTCTTCTACTTCTTTCCTTTTTTTTTTCTCTCTTCTATGCTCTCTTTACGTATTCTGTCGAGGAACCTAACAAGGAACGAGGTCTCATCCTGAGCTGTGCTTTACAGTCTATGATGCCAAATAGTGTTTCATATACTGGGATTTGATGCCCCAGGCTGTGCTTCTCTTTTATATTTCCTTCCTCATTCTTTGTCTATTTTGTTCCCATTATGTGGTTAAGTTCTTATTTCATGGGAGTCCTTTTTCGTGTCACTATAATGTCTTTTAGGATGTTCTTATTTTTGAAACTTGAATTAAATTCTTTTGAGAGGATATTATATCTTAGTTGTTAAAATATTAAGTCTCAGTAATGCCAGTTTACAAAAGAAAATATCCATATTAGATACGTAAATTTTGAGCTGGTTTTTTATATTTCTGATGTCTTGATTATTTTTTCAGGTTCTTGCATTACAACTGAAGAATGTTTACTTAACCCAAATAGGAATCCTAAAATGACCAAGGAAGAAATTGAGAATGAACTCAAGATGTATCTTGGTGTCAGGAAGGTCATTTGGTTGCCTAGGGGACTCTATGGTAAGTATCTTAGGGCTCATTTATTTTCTTGAATTTAGAAATCATTTTAGAAAAAAACAATTGAGTTTTTTAAATCCATCAATTGTTTGGGATATAGTTGGACACCAACAATGATCTCAAACTCTATTAATCTTCTCAGAACTCTCTCGCAAATGATATTTTCATTTTCAAACTCAAAATGAAGAAAAACAAGATCACGTTTTTGATAATATGTTCTGTTTACAATTAATCAAATGAGGCCTTATATATTAATAGATTTCTATTTTTTTTTTTTTTTTCTCGGTTATCATCATGATTTTCGCACTTTGTCGTGATCTTCATTATCCTTTTCCCAACATTTTGGGATCAGCTTTATAAATCCCACTTTATTTATTTTTCCCTCCTATTGCCAATTTTCTTCTGTTCTTCAAGCTAGTTGTCTTTTTTGTAGGTGATGATGACACCAATGGTCATATTGACAACATGTGTTGCTTTGTTAAGCCAGGCTTGGTGCTTTTAGCATGGACAGATGATGAAAAGGATCCTCAATATGAACGGTCAATTGAGGCTTTGTCAATTCTCTCAAACACTAAAGATGCCAATAATAGGAAAATAGATGTAATTAAGCTTCATGTACCTGGCCCACTTTATATGACAGAAGAAGAAGCAAATGGCATTCGAAATTTGGTGAGTGCAATAGCTTTTATTAATCTATGTTGGTACACTTCTTCAATATCAATAGGTCGTTTTGAATTTTGCTCTGGCACATTTCTTTATGCTGCAACTTTTTCCTTCACATTCTAAAGATGATATATGGAATTTGCTGATTTCCAAAAGACATTTAAATTGTGTCTGTAAGTAGCTAATATTAAAAAAATATGTTATTCCTAAAAATATCAATTCTGTCATTTTTGTTAAAAAAAAGATATTTAGGTCCTTAACTTAATACTCTCCTCTTCTTCACATTACATATTTACATTCAACAACTCCACTACTCTCTGCCATCCCGATGAATTCCTTGTAAATGCCTCAATCATTTCCTGTTCCTACTTCAGCAATTGCTGTGATCTTGCAATCTCCATCAGCGCTACACTGCACAATCGTCTAGTTCCATATGATATTCCCCTTCTTCCGCCACTAAAATCCCACCAGCTTCCATAGGGGCCACCACCATCGTCTCCCCTCCAACTTCTTCTGCATCTATCATTCTGTTATTTTCCTCCATTTCCACTGTCACCATCTTTTCACTTGTTTCGTCTCTGATTAAATTCTTCCTCCATTAGTACCATCATCATCTCCATAGGCTAACTCTATCATTGATCACTTTCCTCGTACATCAGCTCTTTTCATGCTCTTCATTGACCTCCATTGCTATTTCAACCCACTCTTCTTAAAGTAGAGTTGCTGCCATCAGGTTCCCTCTTACTCCAACCTCAACTCCACTATTTCAGTTCTCTTCCCAATGCAACGTGATACAACTAGTTTGAGCTATCAGACAGTGATCAAGGCTTGAGAGAAAGGTCGGAGGGTATGCGGCTCTCATTGGGTTCGGCCTGGAGCTGTGGTCGGACAAGGGAGAGGAAGGAGGCAATGTCGGGTTGCTCTCTCGGATGGGGAGCGGCTTGAGGAGGAAGAGTAGGTTCGGCTATGGGCTTTTTGTGATGGGTCACTGGAGGAATCGGCTGGATGAGGTGGTGGATTGGGTCGGAAGAGGCATTGGGTACAGGTTGGATTCAGGTAAGATTGCGGCAAGAGCAAGGTTGAGTTCGACTAGTTGGCAGAGATTTTTTATTTGATTTTTTTTTTTTTTTGGATTTGCTGTAGAGGTCAACATCATTTCATATGATTTCTACACATCAATATGAAATAATATAGACAATATAAATAAAATGATAATGCATAAATGCCTGTATGATAACTCTCAAAAAATCTCACTCCAGGGACATAGTACGTGTGCTTTTGTATGCTTTTTTTCCTCCATTAATTTATTTCTTGCCACTATATAAGCACTGATATTGTCATTGACAACTTGCACCATTAAATTCTACACAATCTCCTCTATGACTCCACTAAGAAGCCCAAAAATCTGCTCTGAATCCTTGTTGCTTCAACTGGTTTGAAAAAAAATATTGTAGAATTGTTAATCAAAATATTAATCAAGTTTATATTCTTAATATCAAATCAAACATCATACATGATAGTAACTCCACTATGTTTCTAAGTTCTAATCTCCTCATTGACAACTTTATCAGTGCTTTTCAATTTCTCCTTTAGTATCTAAGTCTTGAGCTCATACATAGTCCTCAACCATGGGAATCTATAAAAGGGATCATGTTGAGGTTGCCATTTTAAATGGAATAGCATTTTCATAAGTGAATATTTCAATATCCATACATACAAGCTTGAGAATCTCTCATGCATTTTGAGGAGACTTCTGATGAGCGACTCTTGTACCATCATCCTTGTCATCCCTCATATTCATCATATATTGATCCTTAAGTCCTCTTGCTCACCCACTTGACATGATCTGCTACTATAATATGATCCAACTGATCTTTTTCACAAATTGTTGGTGTGACAAATGCTTTTAAACCATGGTCTTTTAACTCAACATTTTGTTGGCTTCTTAAATGCACGTTTAACTCAACATTCATTACATGCTATTTCACCCCTGTTACTAATAATTTTTTTGGAAACTTATATGTGATTCCTTAGGCATCGCTCTCTTTTACATATATTATGATTATGCTTAATATTTCCTCGATGTTCACTGGGCGAAGTGGGATAAAGGTTTGTGGTTGTTGTTGTTGGTGTTGGTTTTTTTTTTTTTTTTTTTTTTTTTTTTTTTTTTTTTTTTTTTTTTTTTTTTTTTTTTTAAGATAAAGGTTTGTTGTTGTTCACAGGATGAAAATGCCAAACCAAGACTAGCAGGTACAAGGCTCGCTGCTTCTTATATCAACTTCTACATTGCAAATGGAGGAATAATTGCACCAGCATTTGGTGATGAGAAATGCGATAAAGAAGCTTTTCACATACTTTCGTCGGTATTTCCGGATCATAAGGTGCGCCACTTACATGTTTTCATCACATTTTTTTCTTCTTCCTATCTCTTCTTGCTTGCGAAGGTTGTTTTGTGAATGTCAAATTTAAACCCAAATATATGTAGATGTTTTTAATATATACTTTATACGATTGCAACCAAATGGGTTACGTTCTATAAATCTAAGTTTCGGGTGATAAAAAATCTATTAATGATTAATCTGAGAATAACAGCAATTAAAATATTAAGATTGATTTGTGGTAAAATTGACAAGGATAGGTTGAGAAATAACTATATCATAGATGAACATGATTGTAGATTTTATTGAAGATAGTAAAAATAGACTTCGAGCATAACAAATAATAGTATAATATAAATAGATAAGATAGTTAGTGTTGGAGGATCAGGAAAGAACATGAATAAATCCAAGGTACATAGACAAAAATTGTATAACAAATTTTGCAAAAAATAAAATTTAAGATTAATGCAACACCAAGTGAAAATAATTGACAAACGAGGATTCATAAAATCAAACTCTCCAATTAATTGGGATAAGGCTAATAATGGTGTTGGTGATGATGATGATGATGATGATGATGATGTAACCCTCCAAAATGGCCTGGTTTGTATTCATTACATTTATTCGACATAAGATCTTTGAACAAAAACAACTTAAACAAACACAAAAAATTTGATTTACATGCTGATGTTACATCCTTCTAATAGATGAAACAACCCTCCATGTATGATTTGGTTTCCTACTTTATTTGTAGATTAAGGCTTTATTTGCGACAACTTTCTTACTTCTTAATGCAGCCTTTTAGTACAAAAATTAATTTTTTTATATTTGAAAGCTATTTTAAGAAGCAGTAAGAAAGTCGTCCCAAATTAAGCCCAACTTTAATTTTCATCCCAAGTCTTGTTCTCAAGTGAAGTTGAGTACACTTGATGTTTTTATCAGGTAGTAATGATCCAAGGTGCAAGGGAAATTTGTCTTGCTGGTGGAAACATACACTGCATCACTCAACAACAACCAGCAATTCCACAAATCAATAATAATTAGGATGCCTCAAGTTGCCTAATAACTTATTATTACTATTGTTATTAATCTCTAGTTCATCATTCTCTCAGTCAAATTCTTATTCTGGGATGTTTGATATATAATCATGTATCTTATGTATTTTTAGGTGAATCTGGTACTGCATCAATGATTCCATTTTCATTTTATCAGTTTAAAAAATAATTAAATTTTATTTGATACATCAATTCTACACATGATCAGTATACCCAAGATAGAAATTTGAGAAAGATCAACAGTTCTATTTTCTCCAAAGTTCATCTACATAGAAGCCTAAGCCAAGAAACTTTGAAAATTTTATGAGTGGGTTTGCAATTTAAGTTTATTTCATGCTTACAATGAAAGCAAAGGAGTCCTTTTTTTTATTATTATGTTATTGTTTTTCGTAAATGGTAAATAAAATTGGCATGCAAGATCTCTGATTGGTTCGGAGACTTGGTAAATTTGCCAAAATGGATCATGAGGTTGTTTGGGATAATTTTTTCACTATTTTCTAAAACATCTTTCAATTTTTTTTAAATTTATATTAAAAAACAGTAAAAAAAATTCAGAAGAATTTGAGCAGTTCTTAGGCTTCGTTTGTTTGAGCGTTTTTTTTTTTTTTTTGCCTTTTCCGTTTTTTGAAACGGATGAAATTCTTTTATCACGTTCCTAATAACTCTTTTTTTTTTCATTTTTCTGCAGTTTTGAGAAATCGTTAGAAAACTCCATTTTCTGAATTAAGTTTTTTAAAATTGTCTTACAAAAGCATCAACTTGCTCCGAGGTCCTTTTTGAAGATTGTGCTTAGTATTCATAGAGAATAAAAAAAAAAACAATAGATTTCTTTTGTCACTGTTTTTTTTTTTTTATTTTTTTTTTTATTATTTTTTTTAATGACGAGGAACAGTTGGTTGTCACACCCGACTTCGTCTAGCGTGTTTGACGGTCCGTAAACTCCGGCTGACCTAATGGACCATCCAGACCACAAATCAATAGCTGGCGCTTTGAAGCCCTTTTTTTTTTGTTCTTTTAATTGGAGTGTCTGAGCATTTCAAGCGCAGGTTTACGGGAAGATTTTCACCTTTAACCAATTAACCATAGTTCGTAATTGGGCCATTATGTTGCCTTTACTACAACAAATAAATTAAATTGAAAAAAAAAAACTGCATAAAGATATTCTAATGGTTAAAAATGATCTTAATTTTTTTTTAATTCTGCTTTAAATTTAACATAAAATCAATTATTTATATATTAATGCAAAAAACATTTCGACACATTTTAATAAAAAATTTAATCAAAACTATTTTGATGCATTTTTTTCCAAATAAAATTCACGTAGCTAATACAATATAAGATAAAAACTTTTTTGTTAAAAAGATTTATTTATTTATTTTTTTTTCACTTTGCTTTTCTTTAGGTAGGGTTTCTTTAATTATGACCACTAAATTATGTGGAGAAATAAAGATACCTTTATTTATTTGCTAACTTCATCACCTTCCTCTATTTCCCTTCTCATAGTTTCGACCTTGTAGAAGTAGAATGAAACATAGTTCCAAACCCCTTGAACCGCATTAATATAATGGAAAAATTATTACGTGTAATAACGTCCAAACTCCAATGAAAATATGACACATGGACTTTTAATATTTATATTATTTTTCTTGCAATTATGTTAAAATTTTAATTTGCCGCGATTTTAAAATTTTTACGTGCAGAGTTAAAACTTCACCTCTAGATCATCGGGTGGTCGGTCCATACGTGACAGTGCTTTCTTGAAGTTCGGACGAAAAATTATATTCGAACTCATAGAATAATTTCTCACAGTAATCGCCTTTCCGAAGCAATAGCAAACAGATTCTTTTTTCCATGTCCAAGGTTTTCATTTTCTAATGAAGTATGGATTCATGTTCTTCCTTATAGCTTTCCACCACAATGTCCATCCATCACAAAAAAGTGATTCTTCATTACTGATTAACACCTTGGTGTACACATCTTACATTTGAAGAATCCGTTTTTCCAATGCTAGGATCAGTATCATCAATGGATAACACTCTGCATGATATGCATGATATAAATCTCCATTGAGCCATTAGTGACATTTGCTTGATCACTTTGATCAGAATCGGGACCAACAAGCTTATATGTACACTATAAATACAAAAGAAACGGTTGGCCAAAGGCAACTGATGCTTGGCACAAGTTCCACACTGACCAAAACCAAAAACCTGCTGGCAAAGAGCATATTTAATTAGATCAATTGTAATAACTACATGGCATATACAAGTCATTTAGGCTTCGTTTGGGACGGCTTTATTATTGCTTCTAAGAAGCTGTTTAAGAAACATAAAAGAAAGCCGTCCCAAAAGCCTTGGGACTTATTATAAGGTTTGAATTAACAAAAAAAAAAAAAAAACACAAATGCATCAGTTGAAAGGTATATATCAAAGGAACAACAACTTTAGGTTCAAGTATGGGAAGGGTTAGCTGATCATCATGGAAAGAACTTTCAAAGCCATTAAGAATTTATTTCTCTGAAAAAAAATTATTTTTTTACTAAAAAGTTGCTTTAAAAGAATGAAAATGTAAATAGAAACAAGCAAGTGGACTAGAGACCAAACTGCATTGGTTCAAACGGCATTTTTTTTGTTTATAAAATAGAGATCTCAAGTATCAATCTTAGCAGCTGCGGTTATGATGGATTTCTTCAGAACTAGACTACTTCACTATTGTATCTAAAAAATGAGAGCCTAAACAAAATAAAACAAGAAGGTTTCCAACATACTTCTTGAACAACAAGCAAGCGCGATTGCCAACAATAATAAAGTAACAAGCAATTTGATTACTCGATCATTGCGTGCCGCAAGCAATGAGAAAAAACTAAATTTTTTACTAAAAGAAAGCATATTTATGAGATTATGAAAGGAAACCAAATAAGATCTAATAAAAAAACAATGTACAGCCATTTGACTTGTTTCAAGTATTCAAATTACCCTGCTTGAAAGAATAATAATAAATCTCCTCCTAAAGAGTAAAAACATATTTGAGGATTTGCTAGGAAGGCAACCACAACTGATGTGCCAGAACTTAATCTGACCATGATGAAAAATAGGCAACCCACAAAAGCAACTTGTCACAACTTAAGCCCGATTGTGATAAAATTAAGAAATGGTAGGCTAGAACACTTACAAGTGGCATATAAAACATTGTCCAATATGGTGAAAAGAGAATATTAAGTAGGTCTAAAACTACGTTTAGATTTACCACATGAAATTAAGGAACTTTAAATGAGAAGACAATAATTTAACAACACACTGGTTAAAAGATACACCACCAATAACAACAAGCCTTTATCGTAGTCGGCTACATGAATCTTTTTTCTCCATTGTGTCCTATTAAGAGTCAAATTCTCATTTAAATCTAATAAAAGGTCATTTCTAATATTTTTCTAACTAAGCCTTTTTAGGCCTACATCTAGCATTCTTAACATAAGTCAAATCTAATACCTCTACTTTACTAATTGGGTCCTTGGGAGGCCGTTGTTTTACGTGAAAGGTGAAAAACAAAGAAACCTTGGATAAGTTAAATGCTATTGTATGTTTGAATGGTTAGGAATAATAATAAGGTTGGAATAATAATGGATAGAGAGTTGAAAGATAAAATTATTGAGGTAAGTTTAATGATAGGGTGATTGCTATTAAATAAATTAATGATGGCATAGAAATGTGATCAGTGCTTCTACCCCTCAATTTGCATTAGAATATAGTTTTAAAAAATAATGAATGAACCATTACAATGTATGCAGGACAAAGAGAGAGTATTTACTAGAAGATGACTTAAATAGACATGTTTCTAATAGAATGCATTAAGAGAGGATTCATGGTGGGAATAGAGTTGGGGATAGAAATTCAATGGAAGAATATATATAATTGATTTTGTAATTACCCATGACTTTATATTTGGAGATGGGGCCCACGCACTAATTAAGTTTTGAGTTGGAGGGAAAATTCAAATTAGGGGTTGTTTAGGGATTAACTATTTGTCCATTTGCTTTAATTATTCTCTTCTTGCTAGGGTTAGGGTTATCTTGAATTTAAAAACTGAATTTGAAATCTTGGCTTGGGTTTTGTGCTTTAAATTTTGGCTAGAGATTTGGAGAGCTGAATTTTCCTCTCGAATTTAAGATTCATTATATCGGGTTGTTCTTTTCTTCCTATTAGTGAATTTCAAGTGTTCTTCTTCATTATTTTTCTTCAGGTTTTCAAAATCTGCACGTTGCTTGCTGAATTTCTCTGAAATTCAGCAATTTTTCCTCTGTTTGGCGGATATTTTCTATCAGAGTCTAAAGCAATATACGATGCAAAAATTTTAGCTTTTAATAATTTATATAATACATTAGATATTAAGAAATGCGAAAGATGTATCTATAAGTTAGTCAAGCAAAAAGATAGGAGAAATAAGGATACAGTTCAAATGAAATGTATTAAAGATGAAGATCAAAAAACATTTTTATTAAAAGAGGATATTCAATATAGGTGGATAAGATATTTTGATAAACTTTTCAAAATTGTGAGAATATGACTTTAGTGACCTAAGCACACTAAATAAAAATAATTTTTTTTATTTTTATTATCATATTAATAAAATTGAAGTTAGAGAGTTTTAAAAGAAAATGAGGTGTGAAAAGCAGTTGAACCTAATGATAATCAAGTAAATGTATGAAAATGCTTAGGAGATTAAAGAATTTATTTAACTTGCTAAACTTTTTAATATTATTTTGAAGAATAAAAAGATGTCAGATGAGTGGATAATGTGTATGTTGATTCCTATTTTAAGAATAAAGGTAATGCACAAGAGTATGTGAATTATAGAGAAATTAAATTAATGTGTCATACATTAAAACTATGGGAGAGAATAATTGAGCATAGGATATGACGTGATACTAATATTTCTCAAAATCAATTTGAATTCATGCCGGATAGGTCTACTATGGAAGCTATACATTTATTGAGAGATTTGATAGAGAAGTATAGGGAGAAGACATGAAATTTACTAATCTAGAGGAAACATATGATAAAGTCTTAAGAGAAGTGCTCAAAAGAGTTTTGGAAGTAGTTAATAATGCTTACATTCAAGTCATTAAGGATATGTATGCAGGAGTTCTTACTTGTGTTCAAACACGAGGTGGTTTGACCAAGTATTTTTCTACTTCGATTGAATTACATCAGGGATCAGGTTTAAGCCCATATCTTTTTGCTTTAGTCATACATGTTCTGACTAGACATTTTGCAAGAGAACGCACCCTGATGTATGATTTTTCCTCATGATATTCTTCTTGTTGATAAGACTAGAGAGGGAGTTGAAAGAAAACTAGAATTTTGGAGGTCAACCTTAAAGTCTAAAAGTTTTCACTTGAGTAGATCTAAAATCGAATACATCGAGTGTAATTTCAGTAGTAATAAATCTAGTAGAGGGATTATGACTTTGGGCAATTAAGTCATTAAAAAGAGTACACATTTATGTTTATTGTTCAAAGTGATGGTGAAATAGATGGGGATATTATTAGTAGAAATCAAGTTGGATGGTTGAAGTGTAGAAATGCATCGGGTTTGTTGTGTGATAGAAACGCACCCTCAAACTTAAGGAAAAATTATATAAAATGTTGGTGAAACCTGCAGTGCTTTATGGCTCATAATAATAGTCATTAAAAGAGAAGCATAAAATTAAGTTAAGAGTTGCAGAGATGAGTATACTCAGGCGGATGAGTGGCTTTACTCTTAGAGACAGAATGCGGAACAAATATGTACATGAAAAAGTTGGAGTAGCTCCGCCTCCAATGTAAAGTATGATTATGGAGAGTCGCCTTAGATGGTTTGTTCACATAAAACATAAGCCTTCCGATGACCTAATTAGGAGAGTAAGATTTTAGCTCTTACCTATGTTAAGAAAGGTAATGGTAAACCTAAAAATTTTGGTTAGAGAGTATTAAAAATAATCCTTTTCAATTAGATTTAATGAGAATTTGACTCTTAATATGACACAATGGAGAAAAATGATTCAATCAGCCGACCCCACATAGTAGGATAAAGGCTGAATGTTGTTGTATAATACCCCAAATTATTCAAGTAAATAATTTTTATGGGTAATTGAGTTAAATTTGAGCCAGTCGACTTTGACTCAAAATTGAAGATATTGAATTCAAGTGGTCAATTAATTTTTAAAATATTTTCTTAATTAAATACTTATCTTTATTATTATTTTTAAAGTAATACAATATTGAAGTGTATTTATATATGTATAAATATAATGTGTTTATTTATATAAAAATAAATGCATATGCATACAAATATATGTGAGAGGACACACTTGTGTATTAATCGCATTAATTTTGAGTAGAACAAACTAATTTCAAGTAAGCAACTTTGAATCGTAGCAAATCAATTACAATTTCAAGTCGATTAAAATTCAAGCATGCTTCGATTTTTGGATATAATTAGCAGCCCTGCTTATGTCATTCTAGATGATGAAAAAAACACTCTTTGATACTTTGGTAAAGGGGAATACCATTACGTCAGTCCTCATCTGATCCGGTTTTCTGCTTCTTCCATTTGTAGGCAGCTTCGAGTATCTTAAGATTAGGTGCCATCGCCACCTCATCAGGGAAAATGTAATCAATGTATTCTTCATATCTGCACAAATAATAATGTTAGCGCAATTTCTAATATCAAGCAGCCCATTTTCTGTAAAGAAAAATACCAAGCTAAGCAAATCAATCAAACATCAAAAACCAAATTATTTAGAAAAGGCAAATAAACCTACCCAGCAGGAGCTCCATCTTCCAATGAAATGGCTCGCTTTCTCTTTACTTTCCTGGGCAATTTCTTCTGAACCAAAGATACGTCACCAAGATCTGCAAAACCAGTTTCCGTATTCAACCATTCCTCCAAAAGCATCGCTCTTTCCTCCTTCAATTCAGGTGCAGATGTGCGGAAGTAATCAAATGCCCTTTCAAAAACACCTGGCAAAAAGGAAATGTTATGACCAAGGTAAAACACTAATTTTTTAACAAGGAAAATAAAAAGCTCTTAATTTACTTCGGCATCTTTGAATCCGCTCTATTTGCTGTTCCTGATATGATATATCACCATTCTCAAGTTCTTCCTGCCATCTCTATCCGAACCATCTAAGCCAGCAGATGCCTCAAATTTGGCATAACTTATCCATACCTTCAAGTGCTTTGTTCTATCAAGAAGCCTTTCATAGAGTTGTCTCGTCCTCTCAAACTCACTCTCTGATATTTCAAAGTCTATGTATGCCTGAGATGTATGGCAAGTTAGCAACACCGTTGATATAATGAAAATCCCCCTACTTAAAGCTTAAACATGCTTTTGAAGTTTTGAAGCAAAATTTAGCATTCCGGTATAAAGATATGTGCTCAGGATATATCCGATATTGATGCAAAACAAATTATGAGTACATTATAATAATGAAGGGGGCTCACTTTAGATCTTCATAAGAAAATTTAATTAAAGCATAAACAATTGGGGAAAAGCAAAAAACTAATATTGGAAGAAACAGAATTACAGAACGGAAGACTTAAAATTTAAGTTAGATTCAATACATATCTAGAAGACTACACCAAGCAAATCACAATGAAAATTAGAGTTGCTTATAAATAGAGATATTAATGCTTATTGATTTGGATTTAAATCTAAGCCAACCACTGAGAGGGCAATATTGATGAAATATAAATGAGGCGACATAAAGATAAGAAAGAATATGAAAATAAGAATGATATTCAAACAACTGTATGATTGTTATAACAAGCAATCCTTAGTCTACTAGCAATCTCCTAATCCTTGTTAGACCTTCACCAAGTATAAGCACCACCTTTGCTAGGAAGTCCTTCACTTCAACAAAGAAAGCACACAAACTCAAGAATAGGTAAGAAAACTAAAACTTTCATGTCATCATTTATTTATGCATTACTTACAGAGGTACAAGGGACTCATATATATAGCTAACTAACACAAAAAACAAGCACATTTAAAGCAGAGAAGATGAAGTCACAGAAAAGTAACAAAGAAGACAATGATGGTGATGAAGCCATTAAAAAGGCCAAAAGATGGTAAAAGTTTCACACAAAACTACCATCTATCATCACTCTAAAGCAAAGTGGATTAGTAAAAACTTGTCAAAACAATAATATAAATGCACGACTCAATACATCGTATGGCTCACAATACAAGTCACAAAACACTAAAATGGTTCGATAGCACACAAGGCTCAAAATACATCATGACAATGACAAAAAATGCAAGGGTCCAACAAAATGAAAACATAAGTAGAATAAAAACGTGTAACTAGAATGTCCTAGGTATACAATATTTAAACTTTGTGATGGTAATGACAACGACAATGCTCTACATCAACATGACCTAGCTTCAAAGAGTTCAACTACGACAAATGAAGATCCTAAAACTCTTCAAGTAGCATGAACCAAAAAATTGCAATACCTTAATTGTCAATCAAGAGTCCTAGGGAGCTGAGAGACATTTTCATCCGAGTAGGTGGGCATCCAATTATTTGTACTATCAATAATAAAAAAAAAAAACATGAATACAAAAATATACCAGTCTGTCGCGAGGTCAAGGGGCAGCGCCCCTGCGGGGGTTTCTGGGGGCAGCGCCCCCGGAACAAAATTATATTATAAGAGTAATTTTTGAAATTCTGTTTATTGTATATACTCAATACCGAGCGTACCGAGCATGTACCGCTCAGTACCGAGCATGTACCGCTCAGTACCGAGCTTGTACCGCTCAATACCGAGCATGTACCACTCAGTACCGAGCTTGTACAGCTCAGTACCGAGCGGTACTGGTTCGGTACCGAGCATGTACTGAGCGGTACCGAGCATGTACTGAGCGGACGAATGAAAGAAAGCCGAATCAGGAGTTATTCAAGCTTTCGTTACTGCACGTCAAAGTCAAGGCCACAACACCGCGTACCTGCTCTTCCAACCTAGCCGATGCCTGAACGTTTCCTGCACTCACAACTTCGGCTTCATTTCTTTCCCTGCGTCGTATCCTTCCGACTTCGTCTCCTACACTCACGGCTTCGTCTCCTTCCCTCACAGCTTCGTCTATTTCCCTCACGGCTTCGCCTCTAGTTCGCCTTTCAATTCTCACAGGAAGCCCTAATCCTATACGCGAATACACAACTCAATGCGAACGCCTCGTCCGCTTTTTTAATGGTTGCTTTTAAGTAGGTAAGACCATTTGGATGAGGCGTACGCCTCACCCATAATTGCGCAATTGAGGCGCGCCTCACACAGGGTGAGGCGTACGCCTCAATCAGTGTCCAAATTGCGTGCGCCTAGAGGTGCTTTTGGACAGAATTGCGCAGAGGCGCGCCTCTTATTGCGCAATTTTAAACAGAGGTCAAAACAATATCGGTGTAAGAACAAATGTGACAGCAGTCACTAATATCTTAAGAGAAGAAAAAGTTGAAGGGCAAAGAGGTAAAGCGTCACTAATCGACTCTCGAAATAAAGTAAGTCAAGTTGGCTATGTTAAATACTAGTGACATGGCAATATCTAAAGGTAGATCTAAGTCGTAAGTGTTATCACACTTATTATCATGCAATCTTATACGGTCAAGAATTTTATGTAGATGACTTCCTAAGTCCTAGGATGTCTTGTAAGAAAATTGTTTGATAGAATACAAATTAAGACGTTTTATCTCCCACAACAAATTTAATAAGCTTCACATGCGAATCATCAACATTATATTTATAATTTCCATAAGTTATTGCCATTTTTTCTTGATTTTTTATTTTTTTATTTTTGAAGATCATACATGTTTTGGACACATTATGATGCAAATTTACTAACCCTATATGATGTGGGTAAATCTACTAAATCTATAAGCTTCATAGGTTCATATCTAGTAATGATGAGGAAAGGTCTTATATGAGTTTAAATGTTTATAAAATTATTATATGCAAACACAGTGAAAGCACAAAACCATATCCCAACCAATAAGTGGTATCTCACTTGACACCTAGACAGATCACTTGAGCTTCTATTGACAACTTTCTTTTAATCATTGGTTTGATGGTGATAAGCAATAGAGAAAATGAGTTATGTGCCATCTTCCTTAAATAGTTCATGAACAAAACATCTTAAAAGGTTATAGCCTTGGCCCGACAGTATAGTCCCATAACTTTACTAAGGAATAGAATGTGAAATTCATCAAATGTTTTATATTAGGCACTGTGTCATTTTTAAAAAGCAATCCACTCAAATATCGAATCTTACCTACCCATAGTACAAGAATAAAGTCAATACATCAATGCATCATGAATAGAA
Organism: Dendrobium huoshanense; assembly: GCA_016618105.1. Lineage (NCBI taxonomy): Eukaryota > Viridiplantae > Streptophyta > Magnoliopsida > Asparagales > Orchidaceae > Dendrobium > Dendrobium huoshanense. The sequence continues at coordinate 69,285,448 of CM028358.1, read as the reverse complement.
CTAGCATAGGCCAATCCTTAATAGCGCAGACCTCCTCAGGATTAGCTGAGACGCTTGTGTTAGAAACCAAAAAAAAAAAAAATCTAAGAAGACCATTGAAGAAGTCATGATGGTGCACCCCTTTACAAAGATATGTAATTTTATGGCAAAAAGAACTCAAAAGCTTGTCTTAAGTGATCGATGTTATCAACATGAGTCTTACTAAAAAATAACATATCCTCAAAAAAAAAGACAACTAAAGAAACACCAATGAAGAGCCAAAATACATCTCATGACACATTTCAATGTACATGCATCAGATTCCATGCTTCTTAGAAGTAAGAAGAGCAGAACAACACAAGGGAACAAATTCTTATGAATAAAACCCTTACATAATTAGTCATAACATGACAGTTGAGCTTGATGCACTCAAGTGCCTTAAGGCAATAAACAATTGGTCAAAACCTTTGGGGAAGGTTTCTCATAGTGACAAGGATATCACTCCTTTGGAAGGCTTAGCATCTAAACTCAGTTTGGGCTAATAAGCAGTCTCGTTAATGGAAGAGGGTAAGATCCTATAATTGTTCTTATAGACAAAGGAGAATCTCCTCGCATCTGTGATCATGCGCTTAGCCATGGTGGGGGCAACAACTATGAGTAGCCTTTAAAGATAAGTGGAGATTAAAATTTTTGGTGTAGCATTTGTGATGGTGATTAGTGTTTGCAAATAGTGTATCAACTACAGGAATTTAAAAATTTATTCAAAGCAAATATGTCCAGGACATCAAGCTAATAAAAGTCAACTACATAAACATAAAATTTAGATGTAGATAGTAACAATATCGCCAGAAAATGCCAAAAATATGCAAGAATTAGAAAAAGTATACAACTGTTTTGGGCATCCATCAAATTTTGATTAACTTGAAATAATTTAAAGTGACTTCACATATGCTTAAGATCACATCCATAAAGTTTCAAGCAAAATTAAATTTGTTAGTATTTTTAAAAATTCAAATTGTAAGGTGACACAGAAAATGCAATATAGAAAACTACTACACAAGAAGTTTCCTAAGAAAAAAATTGGCTTAGATATCAAATATGATGCAAGATAAATCATGGGTATTATGATGATGGATGGAGAGGGCTAGCTATAAAGCAAAGTAGAATTGAAGTAAAGTTAATTCATTTGGCATTTTTAAAAATTTAAACAACAGGGTGACCAATAAAGTACAATATGAAAAATCAACACAAGTTTTCACAAGGAAACAAATTGCTCTAATACTAGCTTTCTCTGACAAAAAAGGTATTATGATGGATGACATATGACATGTCAAAAAACTTAAAATTTATGGAAACAATGATTTCTTCTCATCATATAAAATTTGCATCCAAAATATTGATATTTTGTTATCAATTTCAGTTGCATCTGACTGAGATATCCATTGTTAATTTTGGCTTATTTTACATGGACTGCTGAAAAAAAAAGGAATTTCAAAAGGTTCACATAGCTATTTCGCAATGTTCAAATTTCAAATACTCAATCTTGTTTTAAAATACAAAAAAAAAAAAAAAAAAAAATTGCATTCCCATATAACTTGTTACAACTATCTTCCACAATCAAAATGAAAGGATAGTCTTTTTTATAAGGATAAAATACAAGCAGCATAAAAGACAAGAAGAAAAAACATGTGGTATAAAAAATACCTTCCATAACAACTCAGGCATGTCAAGTGTCGGTTGGGCAATAGCTAGTTCAAATATACCACGAGCACGCTCTGTTTCACTTAAGGACCTCTCTAGCTCAGCATATTTGCTCCAAGCATAACAATTTGCAGGAGCCCACTCAAGATATTTCTCATAGAGTGTTCTGCAACGATCTATATTACCAAGTTGCAACTCTATCTCTATGTATTTCTTAAATATCTGCCATAGTAAATTTTAAATAACCACTTAAGTATAACATGAACATACATTCTTTCAAGAGGTGCATCATGGAATGCTAAAGAATAAGAATTTAACCTTATCCTTAGGAGCCATTCCAATAGCATTGCCCAACATCTGTCGTGCAGCCTTGAGACTTTTCTGTCGTATCTCAAATTGGCCCGCTAGAAGCCAAATTTTAGCAAATGAAAACTTCTTGTGGGGAATCAATTTAATGCATTCCCTGCATCAACAAATTCAAGGCGAAATAAGTTATTTTAGGTCATAAAAGCCCAATAACAACCAAAATTTAATTTCTTATGACTTAGAAAAATACAAAGCTTTAAGGATATGAAAAAGATGCAACATGTTGCCCAATAGCTGCATTTAGCTGCCTAAATGCAGCTATTGTAAAGAACATAAAGCAAATATACACATGCCAGATGGTGCTAGATGGTAATAAAACATCATGATATGAATTCAATTCATATTGAAAATAAACAAAAGAATTTACATTGAACATGACATACACTACCTGTAAACGTCCCTAGTCCTGTCCATGTCCTCAGCACCAAGTTCCTCAAACAAAGCATAATTAATCCTACAAGTGAAACACAAATTAACGAAGTATTAATGCATGGCTGCGGTTTATTTCCTTCGGCGGAGGATGGGATTGAGGAAATAAAAGTTAAACTAAGGGCCGTGATTTGATTTTTACCATAAATAGATATAACGCTGCCAATATCTCTTCTCCTCAGCAGGAGGCACATTAGAAATTGCCCTTTCATAAACTTCCCTGATCATGTCCTTATTGCCAACATTCTCTTCCAACCTAATATAATCAAACCATGAATCGTAGTTCAATGGATTCTTCCTAACCTCATCCTCATACTGGAATCTTCTTTTACCCACAATGGCATCCTCTATCCCCTCCCGGTCTCCATACTGCTTCTCAAACGCTACATACTTTTTATACAGCTCCTCGGCCCTTCCCTTGGGAATATGATCCAGTGCAAACTTATAAATGCACCTTGCCCTGTCAATCTCCTTGCACTTCTCCTCAAACTCTGCGAAGGCCACAAAAAGCTCCTCTGCCTCATCCTCCTCGCCTGAAAGCAGATCAACTGCACGCTCATAGACAGCACGTGCTCGGGCAATTTCACCGTTCTTCATCTCGAACTTAGCATACCGAATCCATGCAGTAGCACGAGGATGGCACATAACAAATCTCTCAAAAACCTGGCGAGCACGATCTATCTCTCCATACCTGAGCTCAAATTTGATGTAAGAAAGCCATCCCTCCCGGTCTGGCTGCCAGTCCATCCACCTCTCAAACACTTGGCGGGCGCCGGCAACATTACCGAGCATCTCCTCCATGTGGATGTACTTGTACCAGAGCTGGTCCACTCGAGGAAGCAGGGAAACGGCGCGGTCCCAGACATTGCGCGCGTGGTTGACGAAGCGATTCCGCATCTCGAACTCCGCATACTTGAGCCAGATAGTGCGCTCCCGGTAGTCGACCTCAAGAGATCGCTCCCAAACGGAGCGAGCGCGGGCAAAATCCTTCTGGTTCTCCTCCCATTCGGCGTATTTGACCCAGACGCGGGTATTCCATCGTGCACGACGGATTTTGTCCTCGAATTCCTTCCGGCGACGGAGGCGGTAATCACCGAGTTCGGTGGGATCAGTAATCTTTTGCTTGGGCGGGCGGATCTCTGGTTCCTGGCGCTCGCGGGCCTCTCGGAGGATTTGCTCGGCAGTGATCTGAATTGGAGCGGGGGTTTTGTTCTTCACGCGGGTGGGGCGGGGCAGCTTCACCTCGGTGTCACGCTTCGTCAGAAAGCCAAGGTTGGGGTCAGCGTCTTTAGCAGACGAAGCCATGGTTGGAGAATCACCGGAGGCAGCCCGCGGGAGATGGGAGATGGAGCGGTGGCTAGGAAGATAGATCCAACTTCCGATCCGACAGGAAGGAAGCGTCGTCGGAGGAGCGAAGTCGAACTGCCACGAAGGAGCCGAAGAAGCGACTCGTGCAAGCACTACACCTCCTCCGGAGCAACGAAGACGAACGGCAACGACTAAATACAGAAGATAAAAAGCAAACCCTAGACGCCGTAAGCAAATTAGTTAATTAATTAATAGTATAATTAGAGCATAAATTAATTTTCTAATTTAACTTAATTATATAATTAGTAATATAAGTAGTAATTAAAATTAGGGAATTTTACATACATAACATCTTAAACATAGCTATTTACTTATCTCATACACAAACTTAACTTTTTACATTTCTACCACCTAAATAGACGTATCTCGTCCCCGTCTTCTCCGTTAAAATACGCCATCTACGCTGAGCCGCTTATATTTCCCGCGTGATAATTTGCTCCCAAAACATCGCCCGTTCGTCACCTCGCCTCTGCCAAAATACGCCATCTACGCTCTCTGCTTCAACGACGCGTTGTTCAAAGACGAATTTTTCTTCCGCGTGAAGGCTTTCAGGTGCAAAGTTTTGAATGTAATCTTCCATTGTTGCTTAGAGAAGAAAAACAGCAATGGTCTCAGTCTTTGATAAACGAAAGCATAGCGATTCGTTTTGGGTTTATCAAATTGAAAAAAAAAAATTTTTGTTGCTTAGAGAAGAAAAACGATTCGTTTTGGGTTTATCATTTTTCATCTCAGGTTTATCATTTTTGATCTCAGGTTTATCACTTTGAAAAACAATTTCTTCAAGTTGTCTGACATCTAATACAGCAGTAGAACTAATATTTTCTGCGACAAACTGAGATGCATATTTCGGGTAATGGCGTCTACATTTTAATCTATTTATTCCATTTTTTAGATTGTTACTAAATCACTTTTTATTCACTAAAATAGAGATGGGTATGAGTAATTTCTGCTTCATTATCCTAAAATTTGGTGGATATTGGATTGAAGTGCATGGTCAGAGTCGAACAAAGTATGTGGGTGGAAAGCAGAAAACCTTAAAGCTTCACAGAGATGAAATCAATTTAATTTTGTTAAAAGAACGAGTTCAAGCACTCTGCCATTGGATTCGCAGTCAACCTTTCGACTTGCACTATCATGTTAATGGGACGTCACCGAAGAATTATAAATTGAATTCAACTGATGCAGATGTAGCTGACATGCTTAGCGGTTCTTATTAAAGGAATAGGATTGAGGTGACGGTTGCAATGAAATATCAAGAAGAAGATATCTCCCAATCACAAAACAATCAAATTGAAGTAGAGAAACAGTTAACTGAAATTGGAGAAGATAATGATATTGTTGTAGATGATCTGTGCGATGATTTCTTTATACCCCAAATTGATGTGGCAAACAATCTATGTGTTGGTTCACGGTTTGAAAATGCCTAGACTTTGAAGCAAGCAGTACGGTCTGATGCAATTTTTAAGAATTATGCTATAAAGATTAAGGCGAGCGACAAATCTAGAGTTATAGTTACTTGCGCATACAGAGGTTGTCCATGGAGAGTACGTGCATCATTGTGTCGTGATGGTCATTCCTTTGAAGTTAGAAAAATGGAATCAACACATTTATGCCCTGGGGTCAATAGAGCAGGAAATAAGCAAGCTACAACTAGTTGGGTGGCTCAAGAAATCAAGGACATTGTCAAGAGAAATCCTGATATCACACCGAAAGATATTAGCAATAACTTGGAGACAACTTACGGGTTATTGTTGACCTCATTTTTGTATGAGATCACTCGGACTACTCTTGATCTTAAATCAATTTAATTTTCAAAATTAATTTAAATTCTAGGATTCTTCTAGAATCTTGACCCTAGGATCTAGGCTAGGATTCTTCTAGAGCTTAGACCTTAGGAGCTGCCCTAGATCTTAAACTCCTCCTAGACTTCAAGTTCTAGAAATTTCTTAGGCTCTAGGATCCTTCTAGATTCCTAACTTTAAGATATATTCAGACCATAGGATCTACCTAGATCTTAGGTCAATCAAGCCAAATCCAAGGTCCAAAGGTATTGTCCTAAAGGCCTTTTCCGTTGGATTTTCAAACACTTTGAAACCTAGTCAAATGACCTCCGATTCAGAGTCTGTCAGTTGCATACTGATAGGACATGTCTCTGGAGGCAACCCTCCAAATTTGAGCCCATTCCGAGGTCTCTAACCTCAAAAACTTAATCGAAACCCAAAGACTGTAAAACCTTCAAATATTTACAGCCTATGCCACTGGACCTATCACTTTGAAGATTCTGACCTTAGAGCCTTCACCAAAGTCTCTAGTCACTTCCAGACCTTTAATCTTGATATGTTGAACTTTAAACTGCATTTTGGTTGATCTATTTTGACCCCCAGTTGACTAGGGGTCAAAATGACCAAAATACCCCTATGGGGCTCAAATGTTGATTTTAAACCAAATGAACTCCGAATTGAATGCGATCACTTGCAGCAAGTTTAAAATGCCATTTGAAACCTGTTCGACCCAAACCCAGACCCTGGGTCAACCTAGTTGACCAAGTCAACCTAGGTTGACCAAACGGGCCCTTAAGGGTCAAAACGGCCATTTTGACTGAATTGACCTCCCCAGACCTTGGGACCACCTCCAATGGTCTCCAAATATCAATTCAAATTGATCGAACCTATTTTCAGACTCTGGACCCACCTGGTTGACCAAGTCAACCAGGATTGACTCAAAATGCCCTTAAAGCCTTAATGGGTTATTTTAACCCATTTAATCCATTGAATTCATTTTTAAGCTTCAAATCAACTCCTAACATGACCTAACCATGCTTTAGGATGTTGGCCAATCAAATTAAATTAGGGTTGACCAAGTCAACTCTATGGTTGGGTCAAATCCATTCCAAGCCCCATATCAAATTCTAATCTCAAGCCCTTTACTTGGCCTTGGCTTTGGTTCATTCTAACCAACACTTAAGCTCTCCCCTTGACTGCCACCTCACCCATGTTTGACTGTTTGACCAGTCAAACAGTCAACATGAGGTTTTAAATGAGATAAGGGTGATTAAGCAAACTCCTTAAGCTAATCCAACCCATTTAATTCATCTCCAGCAGTTTTAAAACTCTCTAGAACCTTCCTACAGCTGTTCTTAACCCTTAGATTAAGATCCAATGGCTTGAATCAAACCCATGTGCTCAAGTAAGAACAAAAAAGGCTTTCCACCTCATTGTCCTTGCCATGTCCTTGCTCCCAGCTTTCCAACCACTCCCTTGACATGTGGCAGCTATCTGGAGTACAGCCAAACAAATCCTAGCCGTCCAATAGACCTAGGGCTACTTGAATAGGGTAGAACCCCATTTTGAGCCTCATTCTCACCCTAGCTCTCTCTCTCCAACCAGAGCTTTTGAACTCCAATCTCCAGTCCATTTCAAATCCCTATGGCCTTCTCCACACGGCTATAGTCGAATCCCACCGTTAGAAGTTCGCCGGCGGCAAGCTTCCCGGCAAACCGAGGTGATTTCCATTCAAAGGCTCATAGGGATCGATCCATGCGTTTTCGAGCCAAGGTTTCTTCTACAAAAAGGAGCGTGGACAGCCTACAAATGCAACAAATCTCTAAACGGTTCAATCCGTCCATTAACGGAGGTATAAATCGAAACCCTAGATTAAACACTTAGTATTAAATAACTTTCTAATAAGTGCGTTTTGAGTATTGAAATTAATTCCCCAAGATTTCTGTTCATAATCTATATTTAAGTTTAAAATTTTAAGATTTTTTATATATCCGATCGCCTGAACGAGTCGAAAAACCAATCCTAGGGTGTTTTCGTAGTCTAGCCCAGGCGTACGTTTTCTGGACCGTTGATCGCTTGATCAACGGTCCAGATCGCGCCATTCCGCGGTTCATTCCAACCATGTATCCAATTCGCTGCCTAGTTTTCTGTTCGGCGAAATCCAGGCCCTTGATCCAGACCGCGGGATCAAGATCTCGCCGTCTGATCCTTCTCCACGTGATCAGATCGCGTGATCTCATCTGAACCGTTGGTTCATTTCCACGGAAGATCGAGCGGTCACCGCACCCTGCTGACTGGATTAAGTGATGCCGCGTGGACCCCACTTGACCGCCGCCGCGCGGTTTTGAACCCAAGAACCTCGTTCCGCCACGTGTCCCGCTTGACAGCCGCCATTTGCATGAGCCAACCAGCGGCTGCCGCGTGGCCACTCAGCCGCCAAAATCGGTTTTGATTTATTTTAATTATTTAATTAACATAAACTTCAAAAAATCATTAAAAAATCAAATAAAATCAGAAAAATTAATATTTTATATTAAAATGTTCAGAAATTTAAATCCTTTAATTTAAAATTATGATTATTTCAAAATATTAAATATATTTTAGATAATTATTAAACATTTAATTTTAAGTATTTCATTAATATTTAATTAGATATTAAGTTAAATATTTTTCTAATTAACATAATGTTTAAATCATTTTCTCATAATTCAAAATTTCTAGAAAAACTATTAAGACCCAATTTAATTTGATTTTTTTTAAATTATTTAAGTATTTAATTAATTTTGAATTAATTTAATTGCATTAATTAACCTTAAACTTTAAAAATTCAAATTAAATTCACTTTAAATCAGAAATATTTGAGTAATTTATCAAAATTTTGAAATTCTAAATACTCTAATTTAGGGTTAATTTTAAGATTTAAGTATTAATTTATTTTAAATAATTTGAATTATTAAATATTATCTTTAATATTTAATTAGTATTTAATTAAATATTATATTAAATATTTTGAAAATTAAAATTTATTTTGGAATTAATTTGAAAATTCCGTGGGGCTCTCAAAACTTCAAATTTTTTTTCATAATATTTTTAATTATCTTTATTTTAAAATATATATACTTATATACATATATTTATATATTTTAAAATCTACTTTAAAACTATATATATACTTAAATCCTTAAGCATTTGAGAGATCCCTTTGGAATCTTAAGTATGGGTTGAATATGTGAATGAAATTTATGGGGAATTGATTAGTGAGTAGTTACATGTTAATTATTCACTAATCATATCATTAGCCATCTTAACTAATGTTATTTCTTGCATGTTTAAGGTGCACACACCACCTAGCCTAGGTTCTCCTAGATTTAAGGACTTACTTGCTTGCTATTGTGTATTGATCCTATGTTTAGTCAAGGGTTAGTTAAAACTTTGATTTAAACCTATTTAAACTTAGTGTCATTAAGAACAAAAATTAAGGACTTTGATTAGAGAACTTAGAAATTTCATTGTGATTAGGATACACCTCATTTGAACTTGAAATTTGAACCACTTGAACTTAGTGACATTCTCAACCTTAGGGAATTTTCTTACTGATTTTTGAATTCATTAAGCTTCTTAAGTAACTTAATCAAAATTAAGCCTTAATTAAGCATTAAAACCTTCCAGAAAATGTAATAAATCCATTTTAAATCTAAAAATTATGACCAACCCCTCTAACTGATCATAATTGAACCCTTAATCATTGAAAATTGAAATCAACTTAATTTGACAGCAGATTAAGTCTTAATTTAATTTTAAGTGAAATTGAATATTTAATTAATATAATTAATTAAAAAATATTAAAAATTCCAAAAATATCTCAAACACTTGGGAATCTCTCCTTAGGTCATTTCTGACCTTTGGAGCTGATTTCAAGGAGTGGGGACCTCATTTGGAGCAAAATCACAAAAAGGGCCTTTAATTAAGGATTTTTCAATAATTCAATAATTACCTAAACTTCAAAGCTTCATAATTAATTCTAGAAAAATCCAAATTGAACAAACTTACTTGCATTCAACTCCTAATAAGGTCTAATATTTATTAAAAATATCAAATTGCTGAAATTTGTAATATTTCAAAAAGTCAACAAATTGGTCAAACCATAGTTCAAATCTAGTTCAAAACTTCAAACCTTTGTAATAAAATGTAGAAAAATCCGATTTTAACGTACTTACCTTCTAACTGATCGTAGTAAGGTCTAGTATTTTAATAAAATACAAACATTCTAGAATTTGAGCTTAATCAAAAAGTCAATTTCCAACACTTTAATTAAATGATTAAAATATTCTAAAAATTCATAAAACTCAAAATTATTCTAAAATTCCAGAAAATGTTATTTTAATGTTTAAAACACTCAACAAACCTTTTAAAACATAACAACCATCCCAAAGATGAAGTTTATTGGCTGGACTACTCCGGGCTGCGGGGCTAAGTGTCCTAAGGAGGCTGGTTCCTCGAGCCTGGTGGCACAATGCCACGAATGGATTCCAAGGGGTGTTAAACCTTAAAAATAGATTAATCATTAATTATTTAACCTTTTAAAACCTATAATTCAACTACATTAATTTGGTTTATCGGCTGGACTACTCCGGGCTGCGGGGCTAAGTGTCCTAAGGAGGCTGGTTCCTCGAGCCTGGTGGCACAACGCCACGAATCGATTAATGGTAAATTTAAATTAATTAATTTTGAAAATCAGCAATTAAACATTTCTTATAAAATTCATTAATTCTTAAACCTTAATCAACTTAAGCTACTTAATTATACCGGGTACCATTGGGTAACCCAGGCCTACGAGGCTGTTTACTCAGCCCCAAGGAAGGTGAAATAAACTTCACGGCCTCGGTGTGAAACAAAGGTGGTTTCCAACAAATAATTAAATAATTGATTTTAAAAGATTTAAAATATTAATATTTAAATTCTAATTAAAAATCCCTTAAGCCTTTCAACCAATCGAACTTGAAACAACTCTAATTAATAATCCTATTTAGGATACATCAAAACCACACGACCTACCTCACACACTTTAGATGGTTTGCTAAGATTACCGACTCTAGTTTTTGGATAGGCCGGTGTTTTACTTTTTGCAGCTGTGTGCCGGAGTTTTTCGTAGTTTTCACTGCATGCTGTTTGCTAGCCTAGGATTGATGTGATTGTTTATTTATTTATTGCATTTTATGTTGTAATTGATTGAGCATTTAGATGTTGAATATTAACTGCTTGAGATTGAATATTAACTGCTTGAGATTGAATATTAACTGCTTGGGACTATAGATATAACTGTTGATTATTAGGATAACCTTGCAGGATCGAGTCTAGATTTTTGTTTTAAATTTGAGATGTAAATTTGATTAAGGTTGTATTTATTTAAAATGATTTGAGATTGGGATATAGATATCCAATTTGAATTCCAAAGAGGTGAAGACATCCCTAAAGGGGAGAGTCTTCTTCCATTTGGAATTCAAATTAGGATACTTTGCAAGTATCCAAAGAGGAAAGATAACACCCCTATCAAGGGGGAGTTTCTTTCCATTTGGATATCCTGAACTGACGAATCGAGATGTTCGTGAGAAGATGAAGGATTGGACAACGAGAAGAATCCCAAATCTCAAAGTCATTTGAGGCTTAAGATAAAAATCCGGGTTGTAGTCAGTGGTGCCCGGCCACTTTAATTTTCTGTAAAATTCTGTGATGTAATAATAAGGGGCACTTGCCTACGGACATTCAATTTGATATATTTAATTTGATTGATTTATTTAATTGATTGTGAAGTAGAACTACCTGTTTTTCTAGTCTTTTTACCTGCATGTCGATTTTGGTTTGACCTGGAATTCGAATTTAGGCTCTTAGGGGTCTGTCAAAATTCTTCTACTTTAATTAAATAAAATTTTTTAAGATAAGATAGAAACTCTAAACGGTCCTAAGAAGTAAGCTCGGACTCGCCGAGGGTTTTTCATGCATCCATATTATACTTTCTCAACCTTGTTAGGCATCTCCCCGCCTGCGGGTTCTGGCAGACCACCTGGCCTATGAGGGTGCCGATCTGTCAAGGGGATGTTATGCAATCTCTAGGGAAAAACCTATTTTCTAAGCCAAAATTTTTAAACTGCTACATATAAATTTTGCATTCAATCGAGTCAATTAGCATGCATCGCATTAGCAACAAATTTAAAAGAGTCTAATATTTAATTGCATTACTTAGACATCGAATACCCAACATAAGTCTAAGGGGTCAATTAAGGATCTGCTCTAGATGTCGACCCTGTTCCTTATACTTTTCTAAATAACGTCCCTACCACTCAACATTAAAAGACCGGACTCATAATTTTAAATCGTTTAGGTGGTTTAGCTGGCTCCCCAATCCAGGCCGGGGTAAGACCAGATTCGCATTGCATTAGCTAGGTTTCGGGTCACTTTTTAGTACCCAATTTAGACTTAGGTTCTGAGGCTGGCTCGGGCCATAAGACCTCAATTTTTGGGAATTGAATCCCAACTTTCTAATAAAATTGATCACTTAAACTAAACATCGCTTTCAATCAAATACGAGCCTAACAATTAGAATTAGTTGGAGTGTTTTCTGAAGTAATTCAGAATCTTAAAAACACTCCCTACTCTTCTTCCTTTGACTCTGAAAATAACTGCTCAAACTTGAACCAATCCCTATTGAAAATTCCTACACTTTTTCTCCTTTGATATCGATCTTTGAAAATCTAAAATGAAATTTACACCGCTATTTTAATCGAGAGTTTTCGTAGGAAATTCCGATTTCCTACGATGTAATTAACTACGAGGGCTTGCGCTCGTAGGAGATTTAGTAACCCAGACTTAATTTTCAAAAATATAAAAATATTTCAAAATCTCTAATTAATTATTTTTGGGAAAATCCAATGATCATTATCGTCATTTTTAGACGGTCAATAATGATTGATATTCTCTTTCTCCGGAGAGATATATCAGTTATTATTGAAATTCTAATTATGAAATTAATGATCTTCAATCCATATTAGCTTAGTCAAATACGAGATTAAATCCTATTTTGATCTTTCGAGGTCAAATACGATTCCTCTTGGATTTGACTACGATAATAAGGACGACGTTAAAGTCCTATAATATGAACCAATTAGTGAATGATATCTTAACCCTTTTGGGGTGATATATCATTTCTAATCCTGAGTTCTATTATAAAATCAGAATTTTAAATTTAATAATCCCAAAGATAATTAAATATTTTTCAAAATCTATATATACTTAAATAAAAATATTTTTTAATCAAAACAAAAATGGCGACTCCGCTGGGGAAAATCTCTCTTTCCATCTTTAATAGCGGTCTAAATTTTATTGAATCGGTAGTCTTAACTACCTTTCTCTCCGTTGGTCCCTCTACCCATTTCTCCCTTGGGTGAGTGTGGTCAACTCAATTAAAACATGTCAAAAGAGAGGTGAGTGTAGGAATCCTCTTTTGAAGTCGGGCTTTGACATTTTGCCTCCAAGTTATTTGGTAGAGCGAAAGAGTTAAGCCAAAATCTTTCTGTATATGTTGCAAACTCGCATGCGAATAAATAACTAGCATGCTAAGTTTCACAATTTATAGAAAATACTTCAATTTCAAAATTAAAATTTCAATCATTTAAGCAAAATTCAATCTCTTTCAAATCCTAATTAACCCCTATATTCTATCTCTACATATAGAATTATAGCTATTATAATTCATTATGTGTGAAAGAATATAAACACCTTCAAATTCAATTCAAAAGATCAATCTTTCTGGCAAAGTCAAGTTTTGACATTTCACTCCCGAACAGTTCGTCGGGGTGAAAGAGTCGGGTTGACTTGTTAGAATCCCCCCTTGTAAATTTGTTAACCTTTATGTTGAACACGAGTTCAACATATTGAGTTTCAAAGTAAAGAGAGGTTCTGCCAGATTTTTAAACTTTCAAAACTTACCTAAAACCTTTCAAATCAATTTCAATCGTCGTTGTCATGTGTCTTCTATAATATTCTATTGTAGTTGAACACATACAACATAAACCAAAATTTTCAATCAATTTTAGGCTTTGACATTTCACCCCTAAACCACTTGTTGGGATGAGAGAGTTAAGCCTAAATCTTGGGATCTTCAGATTAATTTTGTAAACCTACATATTTGAACATCATTCAATATGTTGAGTTTCAAAATCTGATAAAGATCCATTCAATTTCAACCTCAAATTTAAATTTGGTCTTAAGTCCAAATTCAACTTTAACATTAAACCTCAGTTTGATTTCAAACTCAAAATCAACTCTAATCTTGATTTTAAAGTCAAAATCTAGGCTTTGACATTTCATCCCAAGTCGATTGGTGAAATGAAGGAGTCAGGCCCAACTTTTGGATTTTTCATGTTAATTTTGTGAACCTACGTGACTGAGTGAAACTCAGTGTGTTGAGTTACAAAATTTGAAGAAGATCCACTCGACTTTAATTGCAAATTCAATTTTAAGCCAAATTCAATATCAATCTTAAAATCAAGTTTGATTTCAATTTTAAATTCAACCTCAAATTTGATTACAAATTCAAATTTGAACTTTGACATTTTGCCCCAAATCAATTGGTGTAGCAAAAGAGTCAGGTTCAACTCTTAACTTCAATTCATCAATTTTATGAACCACCGTGTTCAGTGTAAACTGAATATGATTGAGTTATAAAATTTAGAGTAAAGTTAATCAAACTTAAAATTCAAATTCAAATTCAAATCACTGATTCAAATCACCTTCTTTTAATTCCAGGAAATTGAACACTCAAATGGCTGGGAAACTCGTCTTTTCGCTGAATAGAGATGTGCCTGTAGAAGAAATTCTTAATGGCAATTCAATTCAGTATGAAATGGAATTTCAAGACCTCAAGATTTCAGTTAATGGGGAAACACTGATTGATCTGTCTTCCACGATACTAGAAAAGTCTCCTTTAGTTGAGATTACTTTAGGGTCAAAGTTGACTCCCCCATCTCCAAGATGGAGGTTGTTGTCGCCCCTGTACCCACTGTACTCTCTACTCAAGAGGATCAAAAACAGAAGTCAATAATGACAAAAGAGTTACCATCTCAATCTGAGATCGGATCAAATTCTAGCACCCCCGTCGTCGGTAGGAACAAGATGAAGAATTACCTTCGAAGAGCCAGGAAAAGGAATCTTAAGGCTAGAAAGACTGTTGAATTGGAAGCCTTAGAGAAGACCGACTTCGAGGCCAATCGAGAGTTCGTTGCTCCTTTTACGTACCCTCTCCTTGCACAAAAGAGGGAGGTTGTAGATACGAGAGTGCGATCTTCAATACACCTGCTTGACTACTACACAGAAAGACTCGAGCAAGAAAGAATTGAGCAATCACCAACATTAGGCTATAGGCCCCCAACTGAAGGTTATGATCCGTCCACTCTACTAGAAGATGTTAGGGCACGTTACTATACGTGTACCACTACATCATCTGCAGAGGAGGAGGAGTAGAAACCACTCGAGGTGCCACTCTCTTAACTACTAGTTTAGTGGTAATTTGAGAGAGGGAATAATCTAAGATTGTGTCAGATAGTGATACCGTTGAAATATAACTTTAACGGGGTCCTATCGCGATTAATCGTTTGATTATAATGATGTCGTGCTTTCTAGGGATGTTGCAGATCCTATAATAGTCTCTCTTTTCAAAGAGATTGTAGGAATTCAATTCCATGTTGACAAGGGTCTTGCCACCTAGACTTGCAACCATTAAGGAAAAAGCTTTCAATTTCTCAAGTGTACTAAATCTTGATTTTCAAGATAGTTGATTAACCTTTCTAATAGAAATTTACCTCTACCTTAAGTCTTAAGCTGGAGAGAGTTGTAGTTGATTCCATCAAATGTTTGAATACCCCTCCCTCCCACCGCTTCTGTGGGTTGATTTAACCTTTGAATTAAAATCTATCTCAAATTTAAGTTGAATTCAGAAATGAAAATGTTATCAAGCTTCTAGCAATCTTCTATCTTAATAGGAGATTCAGGCATGCTTTGAATCTATTCAAAGATTTCCCTAGTCAAGTCGACATTCTTGTCAAAAAGATTGAGTGTGCTTTGAGGATTATTCTTCCTTGTATAAGAGAATGAATTTTCTTCTCTAATACTTGAGATATAATCCCAGCATTCAAAATAAAAAAAAGATCAATCAATTTAAGGTATTTAAAGAAAGTGGAGCCTCTTCTCGAATTCAGTCAAAATCAAGAAATGCGCAAATGCGTTAAAAAATTAAGAAGTGCACGAAGTGCACCGAAAGTCAAAAGATGCGCAATATGCGCCATCAGAAAAAAAGAAGAAGAAGATTAAGATGGCTTCCTTCCTTTAAATCCTTAAATATCAAAATATCCAATCAACTTTAAATACTTGACTTTGAAAATCCTGAATTCAGATTCTTCAACATGCATGAATTATCTATCAGATGGAAGAAAGTCGTGCAAGAAAATTGAAAAGATCAAATTTCTACTTTCAACTTAAACTCTTTGAAGTTAATTTTAATTCAAAATTTATTTAAGGGAGACCCCAGTTTAGTTTCTACGAAACTTGGTCTGGGTCAACAAAACCTAAATCCTTAAATCCTTTCAGATTAATCGGAGTCGACTCTACTTTTCTCTGCACTTCTAAATTTGTTCCCACATGTCGTTCCGACAGGGTCCAAATAGTTAGAGAAAATTTCTTAATAGAAAGATCGAATCTTCTACTCCTGAAAAGAATTCAAATTATGTTCTTGAGAAATGTGTGTAAGTCCTTACACATAGGCTTCGCTTCCTTTAAGAGCTTTTTTTCAACAAAATTACACTCTATACTGGGTCCAAGATCAAACCCTACTATAGGAGTATTTTGTAATGCTGGGAATTGCCGTTTAAAATCAAACCACGACTGAGCAGAGTGCCCGACTCCAATTTAAAGAGTTCGAGGCCTTGTAGAGCTTTATCTTTAAAGCTCAATAAAACTCAGGATCGTACAAAGTCTAACTGGTTGAAGCTCGTGATAAGATAGAGCAACTCAGAATCTTCCAAGGAGGAGACTTGGTCTAGGTTCTTTGGATGCATATC
Organism: Dendrobium huoshanense; assembly: GCA_016618105.1. NCBI lineage: Eukaryota > Viridiplantae > Streptophyta > Magnoliopsida > Asparagales > Orchidaceae > Dendrobium > Dendrobium huoshanense. Next base: position 69,268,716 of record CM028358.1, on the reverse strand, counting down.
TTAGCATACCGAGAGATCGGTGGAGGAATTTGAACCAACTTAAGAGTGTCCTCCTGTCGTTGAGACGATCTTTGAGAAAATTTCAAACATTAACTGATCAACCCTGGAGAATGCCACCTGATATTTTTAAATGTTGGGGAGGCTCTTCAGGAAGTACCATGCCAGATGAGTGTCAAATTTAAAGTCAATAAAAAGTCTTCGAATTTCCTGGATTAAAGAAATTTCTTAATTCAAAATCAAACTTCAAATTCAAACATATTCAAAATTCAAAAATCAAATCAATTCAAATTCAAAACTTTCAAATCTAAAATTTCAGAATTTAAGCCCGATCCTCTGTGTAGAGCAAGTTTCCTCTACATACGGTCAATTTAAACTCGATCCTCTATGTGGAGCAAGTTTCCTCCATATATGATCATCCTAATGGTTAGTGGTAGACATGCCCTCTGTGGCACTACCCTAATTTAAATCTTGATTTCCTAGAGATGAATTTTTAATTCCCTTAGGATCGAAATTCCACACTTGATCTTTAATCTCGGTCAACGCCAATATGTGCAATAGAACTTCCCTCTCTTACACATATTGGGGGTCCATTTGTTGACCTCATTTTTGTATGAGGTCACTCGGACTACTCTTGATCTTAAATCAATTTAATTTTCAAAATTAATTTAAATTCTAGGATTCTTCTAGAATCTTGACCCTAGGATCTAGGCTAGGATTCTTCTAGAGCTTAGACCTTAGGAGCTGCCCTAGATCTTAAACTCCTCCTAGACTTCAAGTTCTAGAAATTTCTTAAGCTCTAGGATCCTTCTTGATTCCTAACTTTAAGATATATTCAGACCATAGGATCTACCTAGATCTTAGGTCAATCAAGCCAAATCCAAGGTCCAAAGGTATTGTCCTAAAGGCCTTTTCCGTTGAATTTTCAAACACTTTGAAACCTAGTCAAATGACCTCCGATTCAGAGTCTGTTAGTTGCATACTGATAGGACATGTCTCTGGAGGCAACCCTCCAAATTTGAGCCCATTCCGAGGTCTCTAACCTCAAAAACTTAATCGAAACCCAAAGACTGTAAAACCTTCAAATATTTACAGCCTATGCCACTGGACCTATCACTTTGAAGATTCTGACCTTAGAGCCTTCACCAAAGTCTCTAGTCACTTCCAGACCTTTAATCTTGATATGTTGAACTTTAAACTGCATTTTGGTTGATCTATTTTGACCCCCAGTTGACTAGGGGTCAAAATGACCAAAATACCCCTATGGGGCTCAAATGTTGATTTTAAACCAAATGAACTCCGAATTGAATGCGATCACTTGCAGCAAGTTTAAAATGCCATTTGAAACATGTTCGACCCAAACCCAGACCCTGGGTCAACCTAGTTGACCAAGTCAACCTAGGTTGACCAAACGGGCCCTTAAGGGTCAAAACGGCCATTTTGACTGAATTGACCTCCCCAGACCTTGGGACCACCTCCAATGGTCTCCAAATATCAATTCAAATTGATCGAACCTATTTTCAGACTCTGGACCCACCTGGTTGACCAAGTCAACCAGGATTGACTCAAAATGCCCTTAAAGCCTTAATGGGTTATTTTAACCCATTTAATCCATTGAATTCATTTTTAAGCTTCAAATCAACTCCTAACATGACCTAACCATGCTTTAGGATGTTGGCCAATCAAATTAAATTAGGGTTGACCAAGTCAACTCTATGGTTGGGTCAAATCCATTCCAAGCCCCATATCAAATTCTAATCTCAAGCCCTTTACTTGGCCTTGGCTTTGGTTCATTCTAACCAACACTTAAGCTCTCCCCTTGACTGCCACCTCACCCATGTTTGACTGTTTGACCAGTCAAACAGTCAACATGAGGTTTTAAATGAGATAAGGGTGATTAAGCAAACTCCTTAAGCTAATCCAACCCATTTAATTCATCTCCAGCAGTTTTAAAACTCTCTAGAACCTTCCTACAGCTGTTCTTAACCCTTAGATTAAGATCCAATGGCTTGAATCAAACCCATGTGCTCAAGTAAGAACAAAAGAGGCTTTCCACCTCATTGTCCTTGCCATGTCCTTGCTCCCAGCTTTCCAACCACTCCCTTGACATGTGGCAGCTATCTGGAGTACAGCCAAACAAATCCTAGCCGTCCAATAGACCTAGGGCTACTTGAATAGGGTAGAACCCCATTTTGAGCCTCATTCTCACCCTAGCTCTCTCTCTCCAACCAGAGCTTTTGAACTCCAATCTCCAGTCCATTTCAAATCCCTATGGCCTTCTCCACACGGCTATAGTCGAATCCCACCGTTAGAAGTTCGCCGGCGGCAAGCTTCCCGGCAAACCGAGGTGATTTCCGTTCAAAGGCTCATAGGGATCGATCCATGCGTTTTCGAGCCAAGGTTTCTTCTACAAAAAGGAGCGTGGACAGCCTACAAATGCAACAAATCTCTAAACGGTTCAATCCGTCCATTAACGGAGGTATAAATCGAAACCCTAGATTAAACACTTAGTATTAAATAACTTTCTAATAAGTGCGTTTTGAGTATTGAAATTAATTCCCCAAGATTTCTGTTCATAATCTATATTTAAGTTTAAAATTTTAAGATTTTTTATTGATCCGATCGCCTGAACGAGTCGAAAAACCAATCCTAGGGTGTTTTCGTAGTCTAGCCCAGGCGTACGTTTTCTGGACCGTTGATCGCTTGATCAACGGTCCAGATCGCGCCATTCCGCGGTTCATTCCAACCATGTATCCAATTCGCTGCCTAGTTTTCTGTTCGGCGAAATCCAGGCCCTTGATCCAGACCGCGGGATCAAGATCTCGCCGTCTGATCCTTCTCCACGTGATCAGATCGCGTGATCTCATCTGAACCGTTGGTTCATTTCCACGGAAGATCGAGCGGTCACCGCACCCTGCTGACTGGATTAAGTGATGCCGCGTGGACCCCACTTGACCGCCGCCGCGCGGTTTTGAACCCAAGAACCTCGTTCCGCCACGTGTCCCGCTTGACAGCCGCCATTTGCATGAGCCAACCAGCGGCTGCCGCGTGGCCACTCAGCCGCCAAAATCGGTTTTGATTTATTTTAATTATTTAATTAACATAAACTTCAAAAAATCATTAAAAAATCAAATAAAATCAGAAAAATTAATATTTTATATTAAAATGTTCAGAAATTTAAATCCTTTAATTTAAAATTATGATTATTTCAAAATATTAAATATATTTTAGATAATTATTAAACATTTAATTTTAAGTATTTCATTAATATTTAATTAGATATTAAGTTAAATATTTTTCTAATTAACATAATGTTTAAATCATTTTCTCATAATTCAAAATTTCTAGAAAAACTATTAAGACCCAATTTAATTTGATTTTTTTTTAAATTATTTAAGTATTTAATTAATTTTGAATTAATTTAATTGCATTAATTAACCTTAAACTTTAAAAATTCAAATTAAATTCACTTTAAATCAGAAATATTTGAGTAATTTATCAAAATTTTGAAATTCTAAATACTCTAATTTAGGGTTAATTTTAAGATTTAAGTATTAATTTATTTTAAATAATTTGAATTATTAAATATTATCTTTAATATTTAATTAGTATTTAATTAAATATTATATTAAATATTTTGAAAATTAAAATTTATTTTGGAATTAATTTGAAAATTCTGTGGGGCTCTCAAAACTTCAAAATTATTTTTCATAATATTTTTAATTATCTTTATTTTAAAATATATATACTTATATACATATATTTATATATTTTAAAATCTACTTTAAAACTATATATATACTTAAATCCTTAAGCATTTGAGAGATCCCTTTGGAATCTTAAGTATGGGTTGAATATGTGAATGAAATTTATGGGGAATTGATTAGTGAGTAGTTACATGTTAATTATTCACTAATCATATCATTAGCCATCTTAACTAATGTTATTTCTTGCATGTTTAAGGTGCACACACCACCTAGCCTAGGTTCTCCTAGATTTAAGGACTTACTTGCTTGCTATTGTGTATTGATCCTATGTTTAGTCAAGGGTTAGTTAAAACTTTGATTTAAACATATTTAAACTTAGTGTCATTAAGAACAAAAATTAAGGACTTTGATTAGAGAACTTAGAAATTTCATTGTGATTAGGATACACCTCATTTGAACTTGAAATTTGAACCACTTGAACTTAGTGACATTCTCAACCTTAGGGAATTTTCTTACTGATTTTTGAATTCATTAAGCTTCTTAAGTAACTTAATCAAAATTAAGCCTTAATTAAGCATTAAAACCTTCCAGAAAATGTAATAAATCCATTTTAAATCTAAAAATTATGACCAACCCCTCTAACTGATCATAATTGAATCTTAATCATTGAAAATTGAAATCAACTTAATTTGACAGCAGATTAAGTCTTAATTTAATTTTAAGTGAAATTGAATATTTAATTAATATAATTAATTAAAAAATATTAAAAATTCCAAAAATATCTCAAACACTTGGGAATCTCTCCTTAGGTCATTCCTGACCTTTGGAGCTGATTTCAAGGAGTGGGGACCTCATTTGGAGCAAAATCACAAAAAGGGCCTTTAATTAAGGATTTTTCAATAATTCAATAATTACCTAAACTTCAAAGCTTCATAATTAATTCTAGAAAAATCCAAATTGAACAAACTTATTTGCATTCAACTCCTAATAAGGTCTAATATTTATTAAAAATATCAAATTGCAGAAATTTGTAATATTTCAAAAAGTCAACAAATTGGTCAAACCATAGTTCAAATCTAGTTCAAAACTTCAAACCTTTGTAATAAAATGTAGAAAAATCCGATTTTAACGTACTTACCTTCTAACTGATCGTAGTAAGGTCTAGTATTTTAATAAAATACAAACATTCCAGAATTTGAGCTTAATCAAAAAGTCAATTTCCAACCCTTTAATTAAATGATTAAAATATTCTAAAAATTCATAAAACTCAAAATTATTCTAAAATTCCAGAAAATGTTATTTTAATGTTTAAAACACTCAACAAACCTTTTAAAACATAACAACCATCCCAAAGATGAAGTTTATTGGCTGGACTACTCCGGGCTGCGGGGCTAAGTGTCCTAAGGAGGCTGGTTCCTCGAGCCTGGTGGCACAACGCCACGAATGGATTCCAAGGGGTGTTAAACCTTAAAAATAGATTAATCATTAATTATTTAACCTTTTAAAACCTATAATTCAACTACATTAATTTGGTTTATCGGCTGGACTACTCCGGGCTGCGGGGCTAAGTGTCCTAAGGAGGCTGGTTCCTCGAGCCTGGTGGCACAACGCCACGAATCGATTAATGGTAAATTTAAATTAATTAATTTTGAAAATCAGCAATTAAACATTTCTTATAAAATTCATTAATTATTAAACCTTAATCAACTTAAGCTACTTAATTATACCGGGTACCACTGGGTAACCCAGGCCTACGAGGCTGTTTACTCAGCCCCAAGGAAGGTGAAATAAACTTCACGGCCTCGGTGTGAAACAAAGGTGGTTTCCAACAAATAATTAAATAATTGATTTTAAAAGATTTAAAATATTAATATTTAAATTCTAATTAAAAATCCCTTAAGCCTTTCAACCAATCGAACTTGAAACAACTCTAATTAATAATCCTATTTAGGATACATCAAAACCACACGACCTACCTCACACACTTTAGATGGTTTGCTAAGATCACCGACTCTAGTTTTTGGATAGGTCGGTGTTTTACTTTTTGCAGCTGTGTGCCGGAGTTTTTCGTAGTTTTCACTGCATGCTGTTTGCTAGCCTAGGATTGATGTGATTGTTTATTTATTTATTGCATTTTATGTTGTAATTGATTGAGCATTTAGATGTTGAATATTAACTGCTTGAGATTGAATATTAACTGCTTGAGATTGAATATTAACTGCTTGGGACTATAGATATAACTGTTGATTATTAGGATAACCTTGCAGGATCGAGTCTAGATTTTTGTTTTAAATTTGAGATGTAAATTTGATTAAGGTTGTATTTATTTAAAATGATTTGAGATTGGGATATAGATATCCAATTTGAATTCCAAAGAGGTGAAGACATCCCTAAAGGGGAGAGTCTTCTTCAATTTGGAATTCAAATTAGGATACTTTGCAAGTATCCAAAGAGGAAAGATAACACCCCGATCAAGGGGGAGTTTCTTTCCATTTGGATATCCTGAACCGACGAATCGAGATGTTCGTGAGAAGATGAAGGATTGGACAACGAGAAGAATCCCAAATCTCAAAGTCATTTGAGGCTTAAGATAAAAATCCGGGTTGTAGTCAGTGGTGCCCGGCCACTTTAATTTTCTGTAAAATTCTGTGATGTAATAATAAGGGGCACTTGCCTACGGACATTCAATTTGATATATTTAATTTGATTGATTTATTTAATTGATTGTGAAGTAGAACTACCTGTTTTTCTAGTCTTTTTACCTGCATGTCGATTTTGGTTTGACCTGGAATTCGAATTTAGGCTCTTAGGGGTCTGTCAAAATTCTTCTACTTTAATTAAATAAATTTTTTTAAGATAAGATAGAAACTCTAAACGGTCCTAAGAAGTAAGCTCGAACTCGCCGAGGGTTTTTCATGCATCCATATTATACTTTCTCAACCTTGTTAGGCATCTCCCCGCCTGCGGGTTCTGGCAGACCACCTGGCCTATGAGGGTGCCGATCTGTCAAGGGGATGTTATGCAATCTCTAGGGAAAAACCTATTTTCTAAGCCAAAATTTTTAAACTGCTACATATAAATTTTGCATTCAATCGAGTCAATTAGCATGCATCGCATTAGCAACAAATTTAAAAGAGTCTAATATTTAATTGCATTACTTAGACATCGAATACCCAACATAAGTCTAAGGGGTCAATTAAGGATCTGCTCTAGATGTCGACCCTGTTCCTTATACTTTTCTAAATAACGTCCCTACCACTCAACATTAAAAAACCGGACTCATAATTTTAAATCGTTTAGGTGGTTTAGCTGGCTCCCCAATCCAGGCCGGGGTAAGACCAGATTCGCATTGCATTAGCTAGGTTTCGGGTCACTTTTTAGTACCCAATTTAGACTTAGGTTCTGAGGCTGGCTCGGGCCATAAGACCTCAATTTTTGGGAATTGAATCCCAACTTTCTAATAAAATTGATCACTTAAACTAAACATCGCTTTCAATCAAATACGAGCCTAACAATTAGAATTAGTTGGAGTGTTTTCTGAAGTAATTCAGAATCTTAAAAACACTCCCTACTCTTCTTCCTTTGACTCTGAAAATAACTGCTCAAACTTGAACCAATCCCTATTGAAAATTCCTACATTTTTTCTCCTTTGATATCGATCTTTGAAAATCTAAAATGAAATTTACACCGCTATTTTAATCGAGAGTTTTCGTAGGAAATTCCGATTTCCTACGATGTAATTAACTACGAGGGCTTGCGCTCGTAGGAGATTTAGTAACCCAGACTTAATTTTCAAAAATATAAAAATATTTCAAAATCTCTAATTAATTATTTTTGGGAAAATCCAATGATCATTATCGTCATTTTTAGACGGTCAATAATGATTAATATTCTCTTTCTCCGGAGAGATATATCAGTTATTATTGAAATTCTAATTATGAAATTAATGATCTTCAATCCATATTAGCTTAGTCAAATACGAGATTAAATCCTATTTTGATCTTTCGAGGTCAAATACGATTCCTCTTGGATTTGACTACGATAATAAGGACGACGTTAAAGTCCTATAATATGAACCAATTAGTGAATGATATCTTAACCCTTTTGGGGTGATATATCATTTCTAATCCTGAGTTCTATTATAAAATCAGAATTTTAAATTTAATAATCCCAAAGATAATTAAATATTTTTCAAAATCTATATATACTTAAATAAAAATATTTTTTAATCAAAACAATTATCATTGCCATATATGAAAATTTGGAGATCAAGAGAGTTTGCAAGAGATGTAATGTTTGGTTCTGTCGACGATAACTACACATGGGTGCCTATGCTATGGTCAGAGTTGATTAACAGGAATCCTGGATCTCACATTACATACATGTGTGAAAGCAAAGGAAATGCATTTAAGAGATTCTTTGTTAGCTTCAAAGTATGTATTGAAGGTTTCATTGCTGGATGTAGATTCTTAATTGGGCTAGATGCTTGTCACCTCAAATCGAAGTATCTTGGTGTATTGCTATCCGCAAATTGCTTGGATGGAAACAATGGTTTGTACACAATCGCATATGCTGTTGCTGAATCAGAATCTAAGAAATCATGGGAGTGGTTCTTGAGGAACTTGTCTGAAAGTTTTGGCAGTGAAATTGAACATTTAGCCTTCATGTCTGACATGGAGAATGTCACGACCCGACCCGAGACGAGACGGATCCCGTCCGCGCCGGATCGCGACGAGAATAGCTAACCATGATCTAGCTTTGGAATTTGGTTCGGAACTAAATCTTCCAAATGTTTAATTCAACAGACAAACAAACACAGAGCTACTAAAACATCAAATGCAGCAGAACTAAACATCTATCTGATTTCATTTCCTTAAAATAATCATCTACAGAACAGTACATGGCTTTCAACAGAAAGAAATACAGAACATAAAAGCCATGACTGTACAAAAATCAAAAGTACAAAAGTACCTAAACTGATCAGACTCTGAAATCTAGTCCTGGACTTCCTTCCCTTTCCCAGAACCTGAAAACCACCAGAAAGCAAGGGTGAGCTCAACAGCTCAGTAAAGCAACAAACCTCCAATCAAAATCCTCAGAATCGCAAAACCAACACATCAGACAAATCCGTATAGAAATCAAAACAGATTCGGACAGATATCACATCAAACAGAACTGTACAGAAACGGAAGTCGTATCAAATCAGAAACAGAACAGATCAGACATATCAGATAACAGAATCAGAATCATACAGATCATATCAGAATATCACATATCAGATATTATGTAATTCATAGCTAAATTCCCTGACACTGACTGAATCTCATAGGATTCAGGCCCCTTATGCCTCCCTTTTGTGCTCACGGCACCAGAATCAGATCAGATGTGCTTATAGCACCAGAATACATATATAGTGCTTATAGCACCTAAACAGATTTCCTCGGATCCGGAACAGAACAGATATCAGATTTCATATTGAGCTCATTTCAGAATTCCCAGACACTAACTGAATCTCATAGGATCCAGGCCCCTTATAACTCCCTTTTTATAGCATATACAGATAGCATATCAATTCAGAGAAAATCCGGACAAATCAGAAGTTACCCAAAAATCGGGCAGCACAACGGCAGTATACAGAATTTACACAATTTTCCTGAAAATCAAAATTTACCAAATTCGCACAGAATATAGATATCAACATTTCAGAACATTTATTCTATTGCACAGATAAATTCCAATTTCACAGAAAAATCCGGTCGACTAAAAACACAGTCGAATCAAAAACACCCGGACAAAAATCTTCAAAATATAGTCAAAACGTGCACACCCGGTACGGCAACGATATACAGAAACTTACGCGGTAAAAACTGAACCGGTAAAAAGATACGGACAAAAATCACGAATAAAAATCAATTCCGGACAGATAATACCGCCAAACTCGACGGTTTTGAAAATTGAGAAAGTCGGAATGTGCCTTACCTCGTGCACAGCAATTTCCTCAACAGTCACTTCGAACGAAAACGGCTCCGCGTCTTCCCGAAATCAACTTTTCCAAATTCTTCTTTTTCTCTCTCCTCAGAACAGTAAATCAGATATTTATTTTTTTGATTTTCTCTCTCTTCAAAACGACTGAAATCAGCTTTATAATACACAGATCGGCCCGGCCGATCGCGACATCGTCCCGGGACGATCCGACCAAATGGATCGGCCTGGTCTCCACTCAGGGCTGTTGTCTGGACGATATTTTCTACAGTGCCAATCGGCCTGCCCGATGTCTCCAATCGGCCTGGACGATGCCTGCAGAACAGCACCTGGAGCAAAACTGGGCAAATTCTGGAGCTGAACTTCACTGATCGTCCCAGGACGATCCCAGATCGTCCTGGACGATTATGGAGCAGATCGTGGTATTACAATCTCCCCAACTCAAAAAAATGTCGTCCTCGACATTATCCAATCCAAACTCAGTCAAAACAAGTACGGGTACGACCGTCTCATGTCAGACTCCTTCTCCCACGTTGCTTCCCGTGCAGTCCGGTGCTTCCACTGGACTTTAACCATCGGAATCTCTTTATTTCTTAACTTTCGGACGTCGTACGCCAAAATTAACTCCGGCTCTTCCTTGTACGCCAGATTCTCCTGAATCTCAATCTCATCGGCAGATATCTTCTTCCCAGAGTCGGATACCCACTTCCTCAGAGTGGATACATGAAACACATTATGCACGTCAGGCATAGAATCAGAAAGTAATAACTTGTAAGCAGCTTTTCCAATTCTTTCCAAAACTTCAAAAGGTCCAACATATCTTGGACTAAGCTTGCTTACCTGACCAAATATGCTCACACCCTTCATCGGACTGACTTTGACATACACAAAGTCACCAACCTGAAACTCAACAAACCTGTGCTTCTGATTGTAATACTTTTGCTGTCGATCTTGAGCAGCTTTCAATCTCTCTCTTATTAAACTGATCTTCTGAGCATTTTCATCAGCAAAAGTGGCCCCCAAAGCCTGTCTATCTCCAACCTCCGTCAGAGTCAAAGGAGTACGGCACTTCCTGCCATACAGAGCCTCGTACGGTGCCATACCGATACTGGACTGAAAACTGTTGTTATAGGCAAACTCAATCAGCGGAATATGATCTTTCCAGCTTCCGCTAAAGTCCAGAACACAAAGTCTCAACAGATCTTCCAGTACCTGAATAGTCCTCTCAGACTGTCCATCGGTCTGAGGATGAAAGGCTGTACTGAAATGCAGTTTCGTACCCAAGCCTTGCTGAATGCCTTTCCAAAGTCTGGAAGTAAAACGTCCATCTCGATCAGATACGATCACACGAGGCACACCGTGCAATCTGACTATCTCCTTCACATAAATCTGTGCCAAGCGTTCAACTGAATCCGTCTGTCTGATCGGAAGAAAATGGGCTGACTTCGTCAATCGATCTACAACTACCCAAATGGCATCATGTCCTTGTCGTGATCGAGGAAAACCTATCGCAAAATCCATTGTTACCTCCTCCCACTTCCACTCAGGGATAGGCAACGACTGCAACAGTCCATCTGGTCGCTGATGCTCTGCCTTCACCAACTGACAGGCTTCGCATCTCGACACAAACTCTGCCACATCCTTCTTCATCCCAGGCCACCAGAACAAAAGCTTCATATCAGCGTACATCTTACCACTGCCTGGATGAACAGTGTAGCCTGAATGATGAGATTCGTACAGAATCTCCTGCCTCAAATCTCCAAACACAGGTACCCACAACCTGTTCTTACAGAAAATAGCACCAGAATCAGAAATTCGAAGTTCAGGAGTCTTACCAGATCCAATATGTGCAATCAACTTCGAATAATCAGAATCTGACTTCTGGGCTTCTTGAATCCGTGCTTCCAAAGAAGACTGAATACTCATCTGAGCCAACTTCAAATCACTGGAGGAAATCACCTCCAACTGCAATCGCTCCAAATCACGTATCAGAAACTCATCACAAGTAAGCTGCAAACCTGACAATCCAGAAGATTTCCTGCTCAGAGCGTCCGCTACCACATTCGCCTTCCCAGGCTGATACTGAATAGTCAAATCATAGTCCTTGATCAACTCGAGCCACCTTCTTTGCCTCAAATTCAAATCCTTCTGAGTAAAAATATACTTCAGGCTCTTATGATCAGTAAAGATCTCACATCTGACGCCATACAGGTAATGACGCCAAATCTTCAAAGCAAAAACAACTGCAGCTAACTCCAAATCATGCGTCGGGTAATTCTTCTCATGTGGTTTTAACTGTCTCGAAGCATAAGCAATTACCTGACCATGCTGCATCAGGACACATCCCAGTCCTTTCAGTGAAGCATCACTGAACACCTGAAAACCCTCCGTACCTGACGGAAGTGCCAACACTGGAGCTGAAGTCAGACAATCCTTCAATCTCTGAAAACTAGCTTCACACTCCGGTGTCCAAACAAAAGGAACTGACTTCTGAGTCAGTCTCGTCAGAGGAGTCGAAATCTGTGAAAAGCCCTTCACAATTTTCCTGTAATACCCGGCCATGCCCAAGAAACTACGTACCTCAAATACCGTAGTCGGCCTTGGCCAATCAGCAACTGCCTAAATCTTCTGGGGATCTACAGAAATGCCTTCTCTGCTAATCACATGCCCCAGAAAAGAAATGCTCTTCAGCCAGAATTCACACTTGGAGAATTTGGCATACAACTGATGCCTCCTCAAAGTCTCCAACACAATCCTCAAATGTCTGGCATGATCATCCTCAGATGCAGAATATACCAGAATATTGTCGATGAAGACGATCACAAACTGATCCAAATACTCCCTGAACACTCGGTTCATCAAATCCATGAAAATCGCAGGCGCATTGGTTACCCCGAAAGGCATAACCAAAAACTCGTAGTGCCCGTACCGAGTACTGAAAGCAGTCTTCACCACATCAGCTTCCTTCACCTTCACCTGATAATATCCGGATCGCAAGTCAATCTTCGAAAATACTGAAGATCCGGAAAGCTGATCGAACAAGTCATCAATCCGAGGCAAAGGATACTTGTTCTTGATCGTAACCTTGTTCAAATCTCTGTAATCAATACACATACGGAGTGTACTGTCCTTCTTCTTCACAAATAAAACAGGTGCTCCCCAAGGTGAAACACTAGGACGCACAAAACCTCTGCCAACCAACTCCTGAAGCTGAACTTTCAACTCAGAAAGTTCTTTCGGTGCCATCCTGTACGGAGCTTTCGATATCGGAGCGGTACCCGGAAAAACATCGATAGAGAACTCCACATCTCTATCCGGAGGTAAACCAACCAACTCCTCAGGAAAAACATCAGCAAACTCCCGTACCACAGGGATCTCAGAAACAGAACCAACCTCTAGGTTCAAATCCCGTACCGAAGCCAAAAATACCGGACATCCTTTCTTCCACATTCTGCTTACCTCCAACGCAGAAACCAGACTGGAGAGAACACCTCGTAATCCCTGAAATACAACTCTCTCTCCAGCCATAAGCAAACTCACTTGCTTCTCAGTCTATCTGGGCTTCATACTGACTCAGCCAATCCATGCCCAGAATTACATCATACGATGAAATCGGCAACCGAATCAAACTTGATTTCCACTTCTTGCCAGAAATCTCAATCTCACACAAACAAAACTGTCGAGCAATCAAAGGATTCCCAGCCGGTAAAATCACAGACAAAGAAACCGGTAAAACCATCGAATCCAAATGTAAAATCTCAAAACAGTGCTCGGACAGAAAAGAATGACTCGCTCCAGAGTCAAACAAAATACGACAAGGCTGATCAGAAATGTAAATCGTACCTGTCACAACATCGGGAGCATCTCGAGCCTCCTGCTGACTCAAACTGTAAACTCGGGGCTGAACTGGAACAGGAGCTGAAGCAACAGAACTACTCTGCTCCCTCTGAACAGTAGGTGGTCTCCGTGGTCCAGAACTAGGTCCACCACCTCTACCAGCAAATCCCTCAGGGCGTGGAGGAACAGTCCTCGGTCTTCCTGCTGCTGAACCAACAGGTCTGACGAAGCTCTCAGATCGCTGATCAAATCCCATATGTGGACACTCCGCAATCCAATGTCCTGACTGACCACATCGAAAGCACAGACCAGCCATCCTGTAGCACTGGCCAAAGTGTCGTCGTCCACAAGTCTGGCACACAGGTGCCGTACTAACAGATCCAGAACTAGTCGTACTGGTAACAGTACCAGACGATCCTCCGCTCCTTCTGGAATCTCCGGATCCAGAACCAGCTACGAATCTCCTCTTCCCAGAGGAACCACTGCCAGAAACCTCTCCTCCAAATCTCTTCCTACTCGCAGTCCACCGCTGCTGAGTAGCCAACAGGTCATTCTCTATCAGACGAGCTCGCTCCACAAGCTCAGAGAAATCGGTGATCCGGAACGGTATCAGGGGCTGTCTCAAGGTATCTCGCAATCCCCTCAGAAATCTGTAACACCTCTCAGCAGAAGTGCTAACCAGCTGCGGAGCGTACCTGGCTAATGCAGTAAACTCAGCCTCGTACTGCATCACCGTCTTGCTCCCCTGAACAAGTCTCAGAAAGTTATCCTGTATCTGCTGTCGTGCAGAAGGAGGAACAAACCAATCTCTGAATACCTCAGTGAACTCTTCCCAAGTAATCAAAGAGTTCAGTCTGCCCTGAAATCTGGCTGCCTGCTGGCCGTCCCACCAGTGCTCAGCCTCTCCGTCCAACAGAAAAACTGCCAACGGTACCTTCCTGTCTGACGGACACTGCATCCCGTCAAAGGTCTTCTCCACTCTCCTCAGCCATTCCTCAGCAACTCTGGGCTCAACAGCGCTCTCAAACCTTGGAGGCTTCAACCTCAGAAATAACTGCAAATGTCTGTCTAAGTCATCAGATCTGACAGTAGAAGCTCTACTCTGAGTCTCGCTCATCATCTGAGCAACCAGCGAAGCAAACTGAGAAAGCGTATCAGCACCGACCACTGGGGCTGTACTCCCCACTGGTGCTGCCTGATCGGCACTCTGCCCATCTGTCATGTCTGGGTCTGGCTGATCCATACAGAAAAATCCAGAAAATCCGGAAAACTATCACAAAAACAACACAATAAAAAGCCGAACAAATCAAAACTACCTCCCAGACAAACTTACTGATCACTTCCTATAGCTCTATTTCACAAAATTCCCAAATGCCAAAACCATCGCTCTGATACCAAAAAAACTTGTCACGACCCGACCCGAGACGAGACGGATCCCGTCCGCGCCGGATCACGACGAGAATAGCTAACCAGGATCTAGCTTTGGAATTTGGTTCGGAACTAAATTTTCCAAATGTTTAATTCAACAGACAAACAAACACAGAGCTACTAAAACATCAAATGCAGCGGAACTAAACATCTATCTGATTTCATTTCCTCAAAATAATCATCTATAGAACAGTACATGGCTTTCAACAGAAAGAAATATAGAACAGAAAAGCCATGACTGTACAAAAATCAAAAGTACAAAAGTACCTAAACTGATCAGACTCTGAAATCTAGTCCTGGACTTCCTTCCCTTTTCCAGAACCTGAAAACCACCAGAAAGCAAGGGTGAGCTCAACAGCTCAGTAAAGCAACAAACCTCCAATCAAAATCCTCAGAATCGCAAAACCAACACATCAGACAAATCCGTATAGAAATCAAAACAGATTCGGACAGATATCACATCAAACAGAACTGTACAGAAACGGAAGTCGTATCAAATCAGAAACAGAACAGATCAGACATATCAGATAACAGAATCAGAATCGTACAGATCATATCAGAATATCACATATCAGATATTATATAATTCATAGCTAAATTCCCTGACACTGACTGAATCTCATAGGATCCAGGCCCCTTATGCCTCCCTTTTGTGCTCACGGCACCAGAATCAGATCAGATGTGCTTATAGCACCAGAATACATATATAGTGCTTATAGCACCTAAACAGATTTCCTCGGATCCGGAACAGAACAGATATCAGATTTCATATTGAGCTCATTTCAAAATTCCCAGACACTAACTGAATCTCATAGGATCCAGGCCCCTTATAACTCCCTTTTTATAGCATATACAGATAGCATATCAATTCAGAGAAAATCCGGACAAATTAGAAGTTACCCAAAAATCGGGCAGCACAACGGCAGTATACAGAATTTACATAATTTTCCTGAAAATCAAAATTTACCAAATTCGCACAGAATATAGATATCAACATTTCAGAACATTTATTATATTGCACAGATAAATTCCAATTTCACAGAAAAATCCGGTTGACTAAAAACACAGTCGAATCAAAAACACCCGGACAAAAATCTTCAAAATATAGTCAAAACGTGCACACCCGGCACGGCAACGATATACAGAAACTTACGCGGTAAAAACTGAACCGGTAAAAAGATACGGACGAAAATCACGAATAAAAATCAATTCCGGACAGATAATACCGCCAAACTCGACGGTTCTGAAAATTGAGAAAGTCGGAATGTGCCTTACCTCGTGCACAGCAATTTCCTCAACAGTCACTTCGAACGAAAACGGCTCCGCGTCTTCCCGAAATCAACTTTTCCAAATTCTTCTTTTTCTCTCTCCTCAGAACAGTAAATCAGATATTTATTTTTTTGATTTTCTCTCTCTTCAAAACGACTGAAATCAGCTTTATAATACACAGATCGGCCCGGCCGATCGCGACATCGTCCCGGGACGATCCGACCAAATGGATCGGCCTGGTCTCCACTCAGGGCTGTTGTCTGGACGATATTTTCTACAGTGCCAATCGGCCTGCCCGATGTCTCCAATCGGCCTGGACGATGCCTGCAGAACAGCACCTGGAGCAAAACTGGGCAAATTCTGGAGCTGAACTTCACTGATCGTCCCAGGACGATCCCAGATCGTCCTGGACGATTATGGAGCAGATCGTGGTATTACAGAAAAGGGCTTAGCCGAAGCTATAAAACTTATTTTTCCAAATGCTGAGCATAGAGTGTGTATGAGACACTTGTGGAAGAATATTAAAAAATTATTTCGTTGCGAAGATGGCATCAAACTTCAAAATTTGGTTTGGACGGCATCAAACACTTATAACCTAAATGTTTGGCATATGAAACTTGAGGAGATCTTCAAAATTAGTTCACAAGTATATGCATATTTAAATTCTTTGTCATGCAAGTGGTATAAGGCCACATTTTCAGAGCACATTAAAAATCATTCCAACACAAACAACATGTCATAATCATTTAATGCTTGGGTTGAAGAAGCTAGAAATAAGCCAGTCGTTGATTTGGTCGACATGATTAGAGGCAAGATTATGGAACAACGATTGCAAAGAAATGTAATTTCCTCCTCTTGGAGAGGTCAACTAGTGCCTCATGTGGAAGAATACATAAGGGACATAACAACGAGGAAAGAGCATTTTATAATTCGTCAGTCAACATTGACGAAAGCCGAAGTTGAGGGTCTTCATGAAAGGCACGCAGTTGATCTAGAAAAGAAGGATTGTACATGTGGAGTTTGGCAAAAAAGTGGTCTACCTTGTATACACAGTGCTGTATTCATTGGTACTACACAACATTCTTTATGGTATACCTATGTTGATGATCACTACCATGTGTATAGGTATATTCATAAATCCTTGACACAACAATCCTATCTATGTGTCATATTGGTTATCTAAATTTTTCTAACATTATTAGGTACAAATTGGCATATGAGGGTGCAATATCGACCCTACCTGGCAAGGAGATGTGGGCTGCAGTTAGTGATGGGAAGGTTGTTACAACGCCACTTTCACTAAGACCACGTGGTAGACCAAAAAAAAGGAGAATAAAAAATTTCTTAGAAACAGGGAAGAAAACGAAACTTGGACACAGGTGTAGTCGTTGTAATTTAAGCGGCCATCATATAAGTACCTGTAAAAATCCATTAAATGGGGAAGGTGACGAGATTGGATATACGCCGCCGTCCACATTATAGTTCTGATTTCACGTTGGATCACAGCATTTACTTCTGCTTTTAGTAGATTTTGCTTTGTGTTGGATGAGACCAACATTTATTTCTGGTTGTATTAGCTTTGGTTCTCTGTTTTTGGGTATACTAACATTTATTTCTGGTTGTATTATCTACAGCATTTTGGATTTATGCTTTAGCAACAGCTTTTTGTAGTAGATTTGGTTCTCTGTTTTCGGGTATACCAGCATTCTTTACGGTTGTATTACCTACAGAATTCTATTTTTGGGTCTACCAACTTTAATTCAACGTCGGTACAGTTGAAAGTCGATCCATCTATTAGCTACAGATCTCTATTTTTGGATCACATTTTTGTTCTTCTAACTGAATCTCATATTTACAGAAGCACAACAGATTTATTACATTAGAGTTTCTTTATGTTGAAGAACAGTGGATCCATCTATTAGCTACAGGATCTCAGAAGCTTACATTGAAGAACAGAAATATTACATTAAAACAGAAATATTACATAAGAGTTTCTTTGTAAGATTCAAAGTTACATTCATTTGCAATTACAAGACTTCGATAGCGAACTGACGGCAATAACAGCAACAAGTAAAATAAGGATAACTAATAAGAATTTAATCTGAAGCAACTCATGTGTAACTGAAACTGCATGCTTGGAATGATCTTCAACAGCTTTCCCACTACTTAAGTGATTCAGATCTTGTAGTTCATCATTTTCATCATCAATCCACTTAAAATATCTACAGTCATCTTCCGATCTATTTCGGGGGCATCTAAAGAATTTTCTTCCACGATTGTTAGCCTTGTAGCAAGTATAGATCTGGCATTGTAGATTACAACGACAATAAATTGCATTGTTTAGGCTTCTCATTGAGGGAGTCGAGCGGCTCGAACTCATCTCCGATATTCCAAATAACTGCAATAACAAAACAAATACAAAATTTGTATTCAACGTCTAATACAGATATGCATTCACTAGTTTACACTCAGATTAAAGATCAAATAACTGCAACAACATCTATTTGAACTCATATATATGCATTCGCTGGTTTTCATTTTGATATTCCAAATAACTGCAATAACAACTATTACAAATATGTACCAATTTGGGAAGAAAATCAGTCAATATAGATATGCATTTGGGCGCAAAGCTTCGTTCAAGAGCTTCCTGTTCAAAAGCTTCCTCCCATAAGGCGGGAGATGTGGATGCGTGAGGGTAAGAATCCCGTATCAGTCAAAAATACTCAAAATTCGTTCTACTTTACAAGAAAACATCAAGAGGATGTCCAACAGCACGCTGTTCTCGAAGATGAAAAACAT
Organism: Dendrobium huoshanense; assembly: GCA_016618105.1. Classification (NCBI taxonomy): domain Eukaryota; kingdom Viridiplantae; phylum Streptophyta; class Magnoliopsida; order Asparagales; family Orchidaceae; genus Dendrobium; species Dendrobium huoshanense. The sequence continues at coordinate 69,249,694 of CM028358.1, read as the reverse complement.
ACGATAAACTGGAGAGGAAAATACCTAGCCGATCGAGGGAGAGAGACGAACTGCAACAAAAATCAGAACCTCTGCTCGTAACCGGTGAGATGTGGATGCGGGAGGGTTAGAATCCCGGATCAGGCAAAATTATGACAAATTCGTTCTAATGTACAAGAAAACATCAAGAGGAGGCCGAACAGCGTGTTGTTCTTGAAGATGAAAAAAATACGGTAAAATGGATAGGAGGATACCTAGCCGAGCGAAAGAGGCGAACTAAAGCTGAATCAGAACCTCTTGTCGCAACCTCTCGTTCTCGAAGACCTAAAAGAAACGTTAAAGGGGAGAGGAGAATACCTAGCTGAGCGGGAGAACAAAGGGACCCGAACTGAAGGCGCTGCAGAATTTCTCGTCGAGGCGTATTTTAACGGAGAAGACGGGGACGGGATACGTCTATTTAGGTGGTAGAAATGTAAAAAGTTAAGTTTGAGTGTGAGATAACTAAATATATATGTTTAAGATGTTATGTATGTAAAATTCCCTAATTAGCTTAATTAATATAATTTAAAATAAAAATTATTAAATATATAATTAATAATATAAATAATAATTAAAAAGTTATTAAGTAGTAGAATTATTAAGTTTTTTTTTTTTTTTTGACATTTAGTCTATTTAAGGCAAATTCTTACACACAATGTATATACAAAGACTTGAACTCAAGACTTCTTAGTTGTAAGCATAAGCTCACAACCAACAGGCTAAGGTGAGATATGTAAGTCTTAAGTAATTAATGAGATAATTAATAATATAATTTATAATTAAAACTAATTAAATAATATTTAAATCATTAATTAAATTATTAATATGATTAATTATAATTTCAAATAGAATAATTATTATATAATATTATAAATAATATTAAATAATTAATGAGTATTAGAATATTTAAATGATTAATGAGATAATTAGTTAATTACCAATATAATGAATAATTGCAACAAATTAACTAATACTTTAAAATTAATTAAATAATTAGTAAAGTTTTAGTTAAATAATTAATTATTTAAAAAATAACTAATCAATCATATAATTATTAACATAATTAGATATTAAATATTTATTAAATTAACACCTAAGCAAGTAATTTAATAAATAATACTATAATTAGTAATTAAATTATTCAACAATTAAGTTAATTTCTAATTAAATTATTTATTATTATAATTTTTAACTATAATTAAAATTAAAATTAATAAGTAACTTGTATTTAATATATAATTAAATTTAGAACACATTAAATTTAATTTTTAAACGAACCAACCGTCTTAAATCTTGAATTACGTTGCCAAACGATTTCATAGGATTTAACAATTATTTTGCGAAATTGTTTTTAGGATTTAACATACTCAAGATTTATTAAATCCTGGATTTAGAGGATTTACTAAATCCTACGAAAGTTATGTCCTACCTTTGCCAAATAACCCCTAAGGGTTTTGTTAGGCTGTGCAGCGCGAAAAGAACAAAAACAAGGGGAATTACGCTCAAAATTTTAAAAAAATAATAATTTTATATGCTCTATAATATCTTATATTTAAAAAACATATCTACTATGCGAAATATGTTGATCAATTATTTTATTTAGATTAAAATATTCTCATTTTTTAACAAATAGATGGAACACTCAGTAGTATTATGTGACCTATCGATTATATAAGCTCTGCAACTTCATCTCTCAAGTTCATTCTTTGTTTCCAACATACATGTTCAAGCTACAACAATTTTCATGATGATGAAATATCTCCATTGATTATCTTTGAAGGTTAATAATGTTATACATAGAAGACTTGAACTTCTTTGAATAATCTTTAGGATTGTTCAATATATGTTCAAATTATTGTTCAATCCTTCAAATCGATTCTAGTTGTCTTGTTATATATAATTTTGATCGGTGCTAGCTCAGAATTAATATGATACTTGAGTTGCATGCATGATTGGGGATGTAATAGAGAATATGGTCATATAATTTAAAACTAATGACTAGTGTTAAAGAGATTTGAAAATAAATAAATATCTATCTTGAATTTTTATCATTGATGCTTGTCTAATTTTGATTCACATTATAAGTATATGTCATAGAGTGTTTAAGAAGGCCTTAAGTGAACCAAGAGTTGGACTGTGAAGCAAATTTTTATTCATTAATTTTTCCTCTAGGAGCGTCACAGCACTTGCATGACAGGGTTGTGGTGTTGAGCTCTCTGGTGAGATAATAGTTTTGAACATGCACTGCGGTACTTAATTGGTAGTGCTGTCATGATGTCGTGTTATATATTTTAAAAGATTATATTGGCAAAGGTAGGACATAACTTTCGTAGGATTTAGTAAATCCTCTAAATCCAGGATTTAAAATTAAAAAAAAAAAATAATTTTATATGCTCTATAATATCTTATATTTAAAAAACATATCTACTATGCGAAATATGTTGATCAATTATTTTATTTAGATTAAAATATTCTCATTTTTTAACAAATAGATGGAACACTCAGTAGTATTATGTGACCTATCGATTATATAAGCTCTGCAACTTCATCTCTCAAGTTCATTCTTTGTTTCCAACATACATGTTCAAGCTGCAACAATTTTCATGATGATGAAATATCTCCATTGATTATCTTTGAAGGTTAATAATGTTATACATAGAAGACTTGAACTTCTTTGAAGAATCTTTAGGATTATTCAATATATGTTCAAATTATTGTTCAATCCTTCAAATCGATTCTAGTTGTCTTGTTATATATGATTTTGATCGGTGCTAGCTTGGAATTAATATGATACTTGAGTTGCATACATGATTGGGGATGTAATAAAGAATATGGTCATATAATTTAAAACTAATGACTAGTGTTAAAGAGATTTGAAAATAAATAAATATCTATCTTTAATTTTTATCATTGATGCTTGTCTAATTTTGATTCACATGATAAGTATATGTCATAGAGTGTTTAAAAAGGCCTTAAGTGAACCAAGGGTTGGATTGTGAAGCAAATTTTTATTCATTTAATTTTTCCTCTAGGAGCGTCACAGCACTTGCATGACAGGGTTGTGGTGTTGAGCTCTCTGGTGAGATAATAGTTTTGAACATGCACTGTGGTACTTGGTAGTGTTGTCATGATGTCGTGTTATATATTTTAAAAGATTATAGGTGAATCCAAAAGATTCAGCTCAGCACTGTGGCACTAGCACAATGGTGCTAGAATAAATTAATTATTTTTTAAATAATAAAATACTTAAAATCACTATTAATCTCCTCCACGTCCCAGCCATTTACGAGAGATGAGAGGACGATAATAAAGGAGAAGAAAAAGAGAGAACGAAAGGAAGAGGTTTTGGCAGCTTAGGTTTCGTCTGTTAGGCTAATTAGGGATTTTATAGAGTATGAGATAGACTTCTGAACTCATATATTTGGTTTTAATTCCAGTAATTTAATAAAGGATGTGGATAAAAATAAGTTTTTTCTTGGATTTATTTATAGTTTCAACGTGTAACTTTTAATATGTTGTCATACTTTCTATTCTAAATGTTTTTTTTTTATAAAAAATCAATATTTTTTTTCCAACTTGTTTTTCCTATACAAATTTTTGGGCATTTGATTTGATTGAGGCTTTTTTTTTTTTTTAAATTACAATAGTTATATAAAAGTTTTAAAATATTAATTTGGATATTCCCCTAAAGATGGAAAATTAATAGGAAAAGTTTTGTGGGTATTATATTATACATATGATGTGATTGTTTATTGGTAATTCATGCATCATCTGAACATTGTGTTAAAATTATAATTTAGTTACTATTATATTTGCATTATATTGTTCATAGTATAGCAATGGAGATGTTATAATATGTGAAGAATTGCATGCATTGATATGTTACAAGGGTCCTGTATATTATGTTATGACCCCATCTATTTAGTGAGGATGTATGAGATATTATGACCCCATTTGTTGAAAGTGAGTGTTGGAGATTATGTGACACTATTTTGTTCTTATTCTGACCCCACTTATCATATTTAGATGTGGGTGATAATGAGGCATAAGTGAAAGTAGAGTTATAATCAGCCATTGGTACACATCCATTATAATTATTGTATTACATATGTTAATAGTTCATTGAATCAAATATATGTAATATGTTATAGTGAATGTTAGTAGTTTCTAATTTTCTATATGAACCCTACTAAAATGTGAAAGGCAAGTGCAAGCAAGTCTCTAGCAACAAGTGTTTTGTGGTGTCTCTGATATCTCAATGAAAGTATTACTAAATGTATAAATACTAACTGTGAAATTAAGTGACATAGAAATATGGGTAATTCATGCACTATTAAATGAGTTTTTTAATTAACTGCTATATAATATTTTATTTGGTTATTGATGTTTGTGATAGGTTTTGAAAGGAAGTCTACTAAGCTAGTGGTGTTCATTCTATGAATCTTTTTTTAACATTTTAGGACAAGAGAAAGGCCCAATAGAGTAGAAAAGTATAGCAGCAGGATCTTTTGAGACTGAGCATTTGAGTTATTATTTTGTAATTGTTAGGATCTTGGAAGATGTTCTTGAGAGAGAGAGAGGGAGGGAGAGAGAGAGACACGACATTTGGAGGAAATACAAATAAGCTTTTCAGTTTTTTCCCCAACTCTTACATCAACCCAAGGCCTCTATTTATAGAGCATTACCAATGTGTGATAACATGCATGAGCAAAAAGGCCTAAAACTAAAACAACTCATAACAATCTCCACCTTGATTTAGTTTTACAAAAAATCAAAGAACCACTCGTCATAAGAACTCAAACTTATTGCAATCCAACCGATCGCCTTGGACACCCGTGCGCGCTCCTACCTGCGACTTTGCACGATCCACCCGTCCACCGAGCCCTGCGCATTCACCTGCGCTCTGCTCGTCACAATCCCAAGTTCCGACCATCTTACATCCACGAGGTTCTTGATGCTTCAACATGCTCCTATAATTCTCCACCTTGATCGAATTCAAGATCAAGAGTCTCTCTCTCTGCCTCTGCAGCTGCCTTCCGAACTCCACCTCAAAAGATCTGAACCGATCTTTAATCAAGAACAGATCTTGCATCCGGACAGTAACAAAATGCCTTCAACTTCTTTTACCAAAATCTAAAAGAATTTAAGCCAAAGAGACAACAGATCTAGCCGGATATGCCAGAGAACAGAGAAACCCTCAAACCGAAAAACAATACTTCAATGCAACCTTTGACTCAAGAACGTAACCGAAAGGGCTGAAGGCTCCCTTGACCTCCCCGTCTCCCGATCATTGATAACCAATTCTTGCACAAGCCAAACAGCGGACATCCGCCTCCGAGTTGAACTCAGCCGATCCAAAATCCCGATCAAGAAGCCACGGGAACTGTCTGCCGAAGTCGCCTCCGGCTTCCGCCTCCTGTAGCCCCGTCGGACGTCCGTGAGAGGGGTCCAGCCTCCGCCGACATCTGTGCGAGACCCCTACTGCCGGTCTTCCTTGCTCCCCGCACGACCTCCCAATCAACCTCCGATCCCCACATGCCGTCCACGTCAAACAGCCAAGGCCGTCGAACACGAACAAGTCCCAACGCATCAAGCTCCGCCTTCTTGGATCCTTCGACCAAACTCGCGTACTCAAGGCCGACTGCTCCACCTCAAGAACGCATTCCTCCATCTCCCTAGCTCTGATACCATTTGTTAGGATCTTGGAAGATGTTCTTGAGAGAGAGAGGGAGGGAGAGAGAGACACCACATTTGGAGGAAATACAAATAAGCTTTTCAGATTTTTCCCCAACTCTTACATCAACCCAAGGCCTCTATTTATAGAGCATTACCAAGGTGTGATAACATGCATGAGCAAAAAGGCCTAAAACTAAAACAACTCATAACAGTAATCCAGTTCAAATTATTTTGACATATATATATATATATAATAATAATAATAATAATAATAATAATAATAATAATAATAATAATAAAATGATCTTGACCATGCACGAATCTCGAAGCAAAAATCAAGTTGGAAACTTCAAAATTAAATATGGGATCATCTGAACTCCGATTTCAGCAAACTTATAGTCGAATTGAGCGTCTCGAGAATACGAACCCAAAGACTCCAAATTCGACTCAATTCGAGCCCAAATGAGTCCAAATCAAAGACCCAAAGTGCATTCGGAAGGTTCAAACCATAATTCGAATTATTAAACAGTTTTCAAATTCAACATGCTTATAGTCGAATCGAGCGGCTTGATGAGACGAATCCAACGAGCCCTATATCCCTAAATTCTGATATCATTAAGGCTATCAAATGACCATTAAACGGTCCATGATCAAGGGGGTCAATATCGGCCGTCCAATCAAACACTCCCATTTTGACATTGATCCTTCACATACAATTCATGTCACTCTCAAAAAATTATAAATAACCCCCACTATTCTCATGAGGGAGGAGGAAGAAGAAGGAAAGGAAGGGACGAGTTTGAGAGCTCTCTTGGCATCGACCACCGCTGGAGTTCTTCTCGACCACTGACGGACTCTAGTCCGTCGACCGCCGCCGGACTTCCGCCATTCCGCCGACCGCCGCCGGACTTCCGCCAGTCCGCCGATCGTCGCCGGACTTCGGCCAGTCCGTCGACCGCCGCCGGACTTCCGCCAGTCCGCCGACCGCCTCCGGACTTCCGCCAGTCCGCCGACCATCGCTGGACTTCTGCTCGTCTGCCAATCACCGCCAGAGTTCTTCCCAACCATCGACGGACTTCCACCAGTTCGCAGACCGCCGCTGGACTTCCTCCAATTCGCCGACCATCGTCGAACTTCTGCCAGTCCTCCGACCACCGTTAGACTTCATATAGTCAGCCGACCGCCTCCAGACTTCCGCTCGTCCGTCGTCCGCCGTCTGGCGTTCGCCCGTCTGCCAACCATCGCCGGACTTCAGCCAATCCTCTCAATAACTGTCATCCGACTACGGTCATCCTGACCTCCGTCGCATGCAAACTACAATCTTTCTGACTTCCGTCATCCGCCGACTACGGTCCTTCCGACCTTCATCTCCCATCGACTACGGTTCTCCCGACATGCGTCACCCACCAACTACGGTCCTTCTGACCTCCGTCGTCTGCCGACAACGGTCCTTGGGACCTGCGTCACCCGCCGACTACATTCCCCGCCGACTACGGTCCTTGTGACCTTCGTCGCCCGCCGACTACGATCCTCTTGACCTCCGTCGCCATACAATGGTCATTCTGACCTTTGTCGCTTGCCGACTACGGTCCTTCTGACCTTTGTCGCCATACAATGGTCCTTCTGACCTATGTCGCTCGCCGACTATGATTCTTCCGACCCCCGTCACCCGTCGAATATGGTTCTTCCGATCTACATCGCTCGACAACTATGGTTTTGCCGCCCCAAATAAATATGTCAACATTTATTCATCCCACTCCCACCATATAATATACTATGTATGATGCATATTTGCTACATCAAGCCAAGACCTTCCTCTTAAGGAAGGGCCTCATTTTGTAATAGACTGCATACACTAATGGATTCATTCAAACTGGGTCAGGCCCCCTGGTTTTTCCCCCTTTTCAGGGGTTTCTACGTAAAAACTCTGGTGTCTCTTATGAACCCTACACCATCTCTTTCATCTGTTTGTGTGTTGGATCTTCGTACAATGCTAAGACGTTAACTTTATCACTTCTCTATCTCCGTGAATTTTCTAGGACGCAACAATATATATATATATATATATATATATATATATATATATATATATATATATATATATATATATATATATATATATATATATATATATATATATATATGTTTTGATGGAATAAAATTGGGGGTAAACGCTACGAAAAGATCGCCATCACATGTAAGTTATCCATTTCTTCCCAAAGATCACTTTCGAATTATTCAATGTCTAAGTTGATCTAAAAGGATTTTTAAAATTTTCTCTTCGGCTTTCTATTCTCACCTTATTTCTTATACTTTTTATTTTGTTTTTTAATTTGAGCTTTTGATGTTCGGGCTCTCCCACTTGATATGATTTAATTTTCTTACATTCAAAATAAATAATATCAATATTAAATTGTATTCTATTTTTATCTTTAGCTCTTCATCTCTTCCATTCATTATGCCACATCATCATCATCATCATCAACAACCTTGCCATCATGTTGTCCTCTAACTCCATTACAATTAGAGAAAATATATTTCTCTTCCTTCTTGTCTCATGTATTTATAGTTCTCTGATTGATTCTCTACTCATATACTATCAGTGAACCAAGTAGCAAGTCAACAGAATAAATATATAATTTATTGAATTAAACAATGATAGTAACTCTAGAGTCCAAAGATTCTAGTAGATGCGATGCCTAAGAATATTGTTCACCAACTCAGTATTGGAATACTATTTAAACAAATCACACAATGAAGTAATAATGATTTTAATAAATCTAGTAAGTAATTTTTTTTCATTATGTTGCATAAAAAATAGTTCAAAGATTCACTACTCTCTTATTCGACCACAACCGAGTTGAGAAGACCCAACCTTGATTGATAATGGAGAACCCTTACACACTCTTCTTCTACTTGATAGAAGGCAACTGCTTTAGGCCACCAATAAGTCCTCACTTACTTACAATACAAAGGCTTCAAGATCTCATCCATCTCTTACGAACTCAATTAAGTAATATTTGTTTGCACTCAACAATAAACATAAAAGGAACAAGGTAGAAGAGATCTAAAAATAATCAATTGGTGCACAAGCTTATTTTTAATTTTTTGAGATTATTTTTGTCGCTCACTAACCAATTGTGCATGTGTGCATTTTGGTAGTATGTATGCCCCAAATGGCACACAGTAGAGAGAATGAGTTATCTTTTATCTTGAAGTGTTAGGAGTTTAAAACCTACTTAGAATCTATTAGAGCATGATCCAATGAGTCTAAGGCTTCATTTAGAACGATTTTTTTTACTGCTTCTTACCGCGACTTTTTTTTTTTAAAATAAAAAATTTTATACTAAAAAGCTGTTTTAATAAGCAATAAAAAAACCGTCCCAAATGAAGGCTAAGTTAAGATCAAGATTTTATAGTAAGGGATTTGTTCATCACTATCGTACCCATAAACCAAATGGTGTTGAATGTTAAAGTGCGTGGGACTCGAGACTCATTTATCTTGCTATGCTAAATGGGTATAAAGGTTTTGATGCATTAGGAAACTTAGGAAAATGAGATCTAACCCACTTTTGATCCAAATACTATGAAATATATTACACTGAGAAAGTATCTATCAATTTAATTAGTATATGTATAATCAAAGCCTACATAAAAGAAATAACATTTCTCTTTTAAAAACCTTTGAAATCATGCTGAACATTTCTATATAAAATCCCCGAAATATTCAATATTCCATTAAAAAGGTTCCTCTATATATGTATATTAATGAACTAAATAATATATACAATAAATCCAATTGAAAATTGACCAAATTAATTTCTATAAATTGAAACAAATAGGAGTATTGACATGAAATGTTAGCATGTCTGGACATAAGATGTTTAATCTTTTAGGTTCTATGGAGACATTAGAATTACTTTATTTCTTATATGGCTTTGTTTGGGATGACTTTCTCACTGCTTTTTAAAGTAGCTTTTTAGTATAAAAATTAAATTTTTTCTACTAAAAAACTGTTTTGAAAAAGAAGTAAGAAAGTCGTCCCAAACGAAATAATTGCTTAAAAATAAGTAGTCAAATGCTTGAGTTTACAATGTCAATAGGTATAACAAATCAAGACATGAAAAAGGAGTTGAGATGACAAAATTAAGAACAATTCAAGGGCTGAAAAGTTATACAAAATTTTAAAGACCATTTACATTATTTTGTGTTTTGCATTCTCTGGTTAAGGTTTAAAATAATGAAGGTGAATCATGCAAAATTCTCTTATTAATTAGACTAATGACAAATATGCAATATATTTAATTGGACGAAATAATAATTTTATTACAAATAAATAAGTGAATTCCATTCGTTGTTAGTTCTTAAAAATCAGAATTTTGCCAAATTAGATATATGATCTCATTTTTATCAAGATAATATTTTAAAAAATAATATCTTAAATTTTAAAAAACATTTATCTACCAATAAGTTTATTTAAATTCTCAATATTTTATTGTTTTATCATATATTTTATAGCTAATAATAGTAATATTATTTTAATTTATCATCAAATAAAAATGGTAATTTCATTATATTTAATTATAATAGAACTATCATGTGTACGTTTCATAAGTCTATCTTATTGAACTAATTGGATTAAAATATTTTGTCCCATTTTCTTAATTTTATATATGATATATATGTTATATAGATTATGTATTAAAATAAATTTATTTTTAAAATATATGAAAAAATAGGGAAATTCATATGCATACTTGAAAATTTTTATATATTTATGTATCCAATATATAAATATTAATATTTAGTTGAGTAACTAATATTAGTGTTTAAATTACATCTAAATATATACATAAAAAATATATATATTTTATATAAAATATTATTAATGACATTCTTAATATTATTTAAAAATATTTTTTAGATAAATTATTATTAATGATATTCATAATATTATTTAAAATTAAAATATCATATAAAAGATTATAAAATTTATATATTAAATATAGAAAGAAATGCATGTAAATCCACAAATAATATTCTTAAGGGAGATTTACATACAAAACACCAAAACCTATCACATCTATATGTTTAGCATCTAAAACGTAATATTTAGACATTTAACTTTATTCTTTTAGGTTGATTTACACATATCACTCATCTTCGTGTAGGGGTATCAATATTTGACACGACCTGAAAATCCGACTCGAACCCGACACGGCAATTTCGAGTTCAGGTCAACCCGAACCCGAACCGGGTTGAATTCGGGTTAGAGTTTTCGACCCGTTTTAAAAAATGGGGTCGGGTTCGGGTTGATCCGAAAACTCGAAAATAACCTGGATGACCCGCTGACCAAGCTGCCAGCCGCGTGATCGAGTTGCCCCCTCGCCCACGTGACCGAGCAGAGCTGCCCCCACTGCGCTGCCCGCTCACGTGACGCATCACATCCTGCGTTGCGTCGCTTCTCCTGCTCGCGTGACTGGCCAGGTTGGCCAGCAGCTGGCCCCTTTGTCGCGACTCGCGTGACGTTGCCGGACGCTAGATGACGGATTGTCGATGCCACGTGACCAAGCTCCCTGTCGCGTTTTGCTACTGCCGAACGCCAGCAGGGATCGCCGAAGCCGCCGGATGCCGCTGACGCGAATCTGCGCACGGAGTTGCCATATATGTCCCCGGGTCGGGTCGGGTTGACCCGAACTAGTAGCGGGTCGGGTTCGGGTCCGAAAAATCGTCCTTTTTGTGAAAACGGGTCGGGTTCGGGTTGACCCGAATTGAGCCGTGTCATTTCCGATTTCGACCCGAACTCGACCCGTGACCCGAAATTGACACCCCTATCTTCGTGTTTCATACATCTTTGATTTGCTTAACGTCCTTTGCAAAAGATATATTGTCTAAGTTACTCCCGTATTCTTCACGCTTCGTACGTCACTTAATTTTGTTGATGCCTTTTACCAACTAGATGTTAAAATTTCCTTGTCTCTTAGGTTTCATTTGAGACAATTTTTTTACTGCTTTCTAAAACAAATTTTTAGTACAAAATTTTTTTGAACTAAAATTTTTTGTATTAAAAAATTATTTTAGAAAGTAGTAAGAAAGCTATCCCAAACATAATTTTAGTCATCTTTCACATATTATTTGTCTCATTGATATTCTCCCCGGTGTTATCACATCCTGATTTTCTAGGCGGTTAGTTCTCCCAATATGGTCCCAATTCAATATTTTCTCTATCTTTATTTTTTAAGGCTTCGGTATCACTGACTTGAGGAAAATATTAATATTGGATTATATTAAGTAAATAAATATTTTAATTTTAAGTGTTAAATATGTAAATTAGATAACTTTCCATATTTATATTTTATGGGTATTAGCGTGTAAAATATATTGTCTATAAATATCCATATTTATATTTTATGGGTATTACTATTAGCGTGTAAAATATATTTATTCAAAGGAGGAAGTTCGTTCAACAAATTCGCGGCGTGGGTTCGCGGGGATCTCTACCCCGATCCAGAGGAGAGGCAGTCAACCGAGGCGAGTTCTTCTGCAAACCCTGTCTTCGGTTTCTATTTTCTGAGAAAACGTTGATCAGATTGTGTTTGTGGGCATCCCTCCATGATCGCAGGCTGAAATTTCCTAATGTTTGCTTGCAGGTTGATCCCAACGCCCAAAAAAGAAACGGGCGTAATGTAATCATTGTGTTCATCGAAATCGGGTTTTGCTGAAGTTTTGAACAAATTTGTTCCCGAATCTGAAGGTTTAGGAAGTTCGGAAAAGAATAGTAGCATTTGGGAAGAGAGAGGAGAAATGGGGGTTATGTCGAGGCGGGTGCTGCCCGTCTGCGGCAGTATCTGTTGCTTCTGTCCATCGTTGAGGGCGAGATCCCGGCAACCTGTCAAGCGATACAAAAAGCTTATTGCAGATATCTTTCCTCGCTCCCAGGTTAATATCCCAATTACTGATTATTTTCTGGGTGGAGTAGTACTTTGATTTACCTTGTTCGTTGTATTAAATTGGAACTATTTGCACTGTTTATGAGCTAAATTGATTGCGGATATCTTCTTGAAGGGGTGGTGTTCTTAAATGGTACATAGGAGTTTGTTTCAATGTTATCTAGATATCAACGCTATATAGATATTAAAGTTATTCGGATAACGATTGTATCCATCAAATGCAATAAATTAGGGGTGGTGTTCTTCCCTTGTTGTTGTTGCTTGAGCCTGAAGTTTCAAGACAATGGTGGGCACCTCTTCTTCAAGCAAGAGCATTGACTCAGATTCGATAGTTAGGATAGTTTATCCTCATGATCATCTTGTTGTTGAGGATTTGGGATTTGAGCAAATGGTAGTCTTTTAAGCATTGAAGCTCAAGTTGCTAAAAATTTTCAAATCTTGTTTGTTAGAAGAATCAATAATAGGAAGAAGGTATTTTGTCATTCCTCGAAGTTTATTAAACTTCAAGCAAGATGCAAAAAATCACCTATCTCTCCGCTTTAATGTTTTTTAGCCACCTACAAGATTCTTACAAATTTTGTTCATTATGCTATTTTGTAGTAGTTTTCTTTTAAAATAATTCCTTAAAATAATATTTCAGTCTTTCCTTTGTATATTCATCTTTATCCTAGAACTTATTATATTCACTTGAATTCATCTAATATGATCCGTTTTTTAGATCTCTTATCTTATGACTAGGCTTTTTTATTTATTTGTTTTTTCTTTTCCATTGTAACTAATTATTGTATGAATTTTCAAAAGCTATAATTTTTTTTTGCTTTGCTCATTATTTTATTTGTCAGACTTCTTGATTTCTTATAATCATTATAAGATGCAAATCATTGTTGAGAAAAATATTATGAGAAAATGATCAAAAGGATCCCTCAACTCGTTGTGAGGGTTCAAAAGGTCCCCAATTCATTTGAGGGACCAATTTGGTCTCTCAACTCTTTAAAATATGATATTTTTGATCAGAACATCTATCATTGCACTTAATTGTGTTAAATATAAGGGTATTTTGGACATTTTTAATTAAACATTTATTAAATATAATTTTCAAGTAATTAGAATTTTTCTAAAAAAATTATTAAACGTTTAAAATTAAAACTAAAATTATTATTAATTATTTTCATTAAAGTAATTTTTAACAAATTTTTTAGAAAAAAATATAATTACTTGAAAATTACATTTATAAATATATAATTAAAAAATAATCAAAATATCCTTACATTTAATACTATTAACTCTAACATTGGATGTTAAGATAAAAAATTTCTCATTTTAAAGAGTTGAGGGATCAAATTGATCCCTCAAAAGAGTTGGATTATTTTGGTCTTTCAACAAGAGTTGAGGGACTATTTTGATCATTTTCTCAAAACATTATCATACTTACCTCCCTTCAAGCATTGCTTCCACGTGCCATGTTGGTACGTCCCCACAAATTTTTTTTTTGGGGATTGACGCCATATCTTATAGCTTGTTTATCCCTTAAGGGAATCACCTATCTTCTTTGGTCTCAAACAACTAAGATCTCATAAGTTCATTTATTTAATACTTTAAAAGGACACAATATGCAAGAACTCTACATGCTAACACGGAAAGTGCAATAGGAAGCTTATTGTCACTGTGAGCTCATGTGCTTTCAACTCTCCGATTGTGTTGATCCCTTGAGCATTCCCAACTTTGATGGAGTGGTGCTTTCATCCACAAATTGAAAGCACATCTTATAATTGCCTCTGTACTCCTACCAGAGATCAAACATGACATCCAACATTTCCACTGTGCGTGACTGTGAACATTCTAATCTTTGACCTCATAAGAGTATAAATCAATATCATCATTATGGTGCATATAAAAGAATTTATATGCAATGATATATGATCATATTCTAAGTTGAATAGATAGAAATTTTTTTGTATATGCAACAAGATCATAAATGTATAAAAACATAATTAATGGATCTAAAAAATATTTATCCAAAGTCTGTTTCAAGGTAACAACTATCCTATGTAATCATTTCCAAATTATCACATATTATAAGGAACTCAATAACACTTGAATCATCAAAATTTGAAATGGGTACAAAATTAAGAGCATCCAAAAATTACTCTAAGAAGACTTGAAATTACAACATGGCATGATAAGGCTTTCAAATCAGTTTAGAAAGGAAAGAATATGGATATATCATAATGCTGCAATATAGAATTTGCATGTTTTCATATAATGTTCATATACCTGTTAGCAAGGGCGTAAACATTTTTTATGAACACACTGATGTAATTGAACAATAACAATCGTATAGAAGTGAAGTGGAATGCCTCGAAGTGCTCGGAAATGCAATTAGTAGGGGTGTCAATTCGGGTCAACGGGTCGGGTTCGGGTCGAACTCGGAACTGACCCGGCACTGTTCGGGTCAACCCGAACCCGACCCGTTTTTAAAAACGGGTCAGGTTTCCGGACCCGAACCCGACCCGATTCGGGTCCGGGTCAACCCGACCCGACACGAATGACCCGGAATTGACCCAAAATTGCTAGTTTTCGGGTCAAAAATCGGGTCAATCTTCGTTTTTCGGGTCAAAATCAGGTAAAAAACGGGTCAAACTCGGATTTTCGGGTCAAATCTGAATTTTCGTGTCACTTTCGTATCACTTTCGGGTCAATTTTGTGTTTCAGTGTCAACCCGAACCCGACCCGATTTTTAAAACGGGTTGATTTCTTCAACCCGAACCCGACCCGTTTCGGGTTTGGGTTGACCCGAACCCGGATTTTTCCGGGTCGGGTTCGGGTCGTGTTTCGTGTCGTGTCAAAAATTGACACCCCTAGCAATTAAATGCACAAGAGTTGGCAGCAGTTTGGGATGAGACGAGGTTTTTGTATACTTTATTTAAAACTTGGATGAGGGCAATAGATATAAATAAAGACATGGAGGGGCTGGGGTTTCGATGGGGAAGGAAGAGCAAGGAGATTGTCGACCAAGTTTCACCATTGAAAGAGAATCTAAGTGGTATTTGTAGAATGACTTGGGAAAAGTAGTGTTAGTTATGGTGTTGCAAATGGATAGGAACGGATGGAAAGGTTACGTGTAGGAGTATTAGGGAGATGGCATGTATTCAGGTTGAGTGGTAATGGAGAGGAGGATCTGACAGCAACAAAACTTCTAACCTCTTGAGCACTTGTCCTGATTTCATCTGGGCGTTAAGTTGGTTGACATTAAGGGAGGAGTTCCACCATGTATTGTTTACAAAATGCATATTGTGCATGAATTGGAGTTTGTGCCCTTTTGATTCTTGGATGATTGAAATCATATATCTGAAACCATACTGATGCAAATACGATGGACCCTTTACGTTTTCATAAAGAAAAATAAAATAGCTAACTTTATTTGTGCGGATCAACATTTTAGTTTGAATCTGATGTGACTTTTTTCAATGATTATATTTAAATATTGCATAGTTTTCGCTTTATGCACTCCTATCCACTGCATTGTTATAGAGCTGATTGGACATTCAAAGAATTGCGAAGCTTGATTACCTGAAACATCCAAAATTCTTTTGTTAACTCCAACTTATCGGCACTGCTCAGTGTTTCTCAATGCAGACTTCGTTTTTTTTATGCTGCCAGGCTTTTGATTTGTGCTGTCTTTGATGTGCTATTTATATTTTGCATTCTTCTTCTTTCTTGTAGGTATGATATTGCTCACGACTTAGTTTAGAATTTTAATCTTTAATGGATGTTTTATCATCAATCCTTATTGCTATTAGTCAGTGATTTTTCTTGATTTAGTTTTATAATGTATTTTCCATAATTACATGACTAATTGGCTTTGTAACATACAGTTCTACGTGGTTGAGAAAGTTTTGTAGCGCCAGTATAAACATGAGAAGTGTCTGGTATAGTCTGATAAGTTTGTGCTACACTTAATTAAGGCACCCACCATCTTATTTCAGACTTTCCAGGTTGAATGTAAAACTGAGCTTTCCTTTGATTTTAGAATTGTGGTTTGAAATCTATGCGTGTCACGTGTGATACATATTTAAACATGGATATGATGGATAACCTGAACAAATTTCCCATGGGTTAAACATGATTTAATTTAACTTTTACTGTTCTAAAATGGTACAATCATCTTGCCCTCTAACCACCACTGCACTACTTTCTCCTGAAAATAGCACATTCTCGGAGTTCTTAGCCATATTGTGCTAATGTATGATACTTGGTGGATCTTCAGTAGCAAGCTTTGCTTATTGTATTTCATTTATGAATATTTAGGATGGAAAACCAAATGAAAGGATGATGATAAAGCTCTGTGAGTACACCTTCAAAAATCCATTGCGGATACCCAAGGTAATTCTCTCGTGCCTCTTATTTTTAGTGCTTTTGATGATTGAGATTAGTCAATAATCCAACATATGTCAATATAGAGCTGCTAGTCCATATAATATCACTATTGTGTGCTACTAGTTTCGTCTATCCACATTTGAACTAATTGAGAATTCTTCATTTCTTAGAAAGGTCACCTAATAGGGGTGTAAGCTGTTCTAGCTAATCTTTGAACCTTTCAAATCTTTACTGCATGAGTTCCGGGAATAAATTAAATGGTCACATGTGCCAAGCTATAGCTTTAATTGGTCCCAAACAATTTTCTCTGCCGCTTAAAGCATGATTTGAGTGAGGTGAGAGTTTGGGAAAGTAGAGATTCTTGGGTGGAAATGATATGCATGTTATATGAAGCATGAGTTGATGTTGGGGGTGGAGGCCTGAAGTAAATCCATTGACATGGACGCATCCAAATAGAACTATTATTTATATAAGCATGATCTATTTATCAAGTGCAATTTATGCTGCCTCAGTAAATCTTGGATGCATTTTTGTCATGCATAGAAGCAAACTTATTTTCTGCATTACTCTGTTTTCTTGGACCAGATTGAATTATGTGATAGATGGAATTATTTACAGCTCATTGCATTTATATAAAGAGAATATGTATTATATTATTTTCTAGTTCCTCTTAACTCTTGCAGGACATCCATAAGCAATACATCCTGACAGTTTTTTTTTTCACTCATTGGCACTTTACCAGTATTCATTTTTAATGCATACCAGTCTGCTTAGGCTCTTAACCAACTTTTGATCTCAAAATTTTCAGCAAACTTTTTCCTAAGAGACTTCTTTTCTCTTCTATCATCACCTATGATAATTATATCAACATATACAACAAGAGTTGAGATTTTATTATTAGTGGAGTATTTTATGATCTCCGTGACATTGCTTGTATTCAACCTTATTCCTAGCTTTTGTGAATTCGCCAAACCATTTTGGAGATTGCTTAAGGCCATATAGTCTTTTTTAATTTGCACACTTTATTTTTTGCAAAAGAACTATTAAACATAGGTGGTGGATTCATACAGAGTTTTTCTTTAATATCCTAATGTAAGAAAACATTCTTAAAATCATACTATTGCATGGACTATTCATGATTTGCTGCAATAAAAATTAAGATGCGTATCATATTCATTTTTATAGCAAAAGTAAAAGTCTCTTTGTAGTCAATTCCATACGATTGAGTGTATCCTTTGGTTACTCGTCTTGCTTTATACCATTTTCAGGCTTCCATCTGTTCTATATTTTATAAAAAAAATTATTTTGCATCCTACAATTTTTTCTCTTTTGGGAGTTTATCGATCTCCCAATTGTGATTTTTTTTTCCAAAACATTCATCTCCTCTCATGTTATTCTTTCAATTCTTGTTTTTAAGTATCTCAAATAGAGTTTATATCACAACCTGATTCAGAGGCTCAAATTAGCGAGACGGGAACAAACAGTTAGATGATTGTTTGAAAGTTCTTTTATTCACTAACTTGTTCCAATACACTAAACATCTAAAAGAGCCACTAAAACCTCAACAACAACAACAACAACAATATCAAGCATTTATCCCACTACGTGGGGTCATCTACATGAATCATTTTTCTCCATTGTGTCCTATTAAGAGTTAAATTTTCATATAAATCTAGTAAAAAAGGTCATTTCTAATATTTTTCAACCAAGTTTTTTTAGGTCTACCTCTACCTTTATTGGCATAATTCAAATATAATATCTCTACTTTCCTAACCAGGTCATCGGGAGGCCACCATTTTATGTGAAGAGCCACTAAAACCTCAAATGAATAAAAAAATAATTATAAATAGATATTTTTTACATTGATCTTTCTCTTGGAGCATTGTGCTTACGATACACGTTCTCTCTTCTTCCACTCATTTTAATTATTTGAAAATATCTAAGAAATATTTTGCAAATATAAAGTGAGTCACAATTCAGTGAGTATATCACGATTCTAAATTATAATAATATAAGGCATTTGGAATAATATACATGCTAATTTTAAAATATAAAGTAATGAGCTGTCAAGATAAAAGATGTTTCGTTAAGCTTATCTTTCAACTGAGAGTTCCCCTATTGAAGATGAGTTTGATTGAAATTTTTTTGTTTCTTCTCAAAAGAGACATCTTTTGAAGTAAAGAATTTTTTTGGTGATAGGATAATTGCTCTTATACTCTTTTTGAGTGGAGGAATACCCAATAAGGAGATATTTGAGAGCACTAGAATCAAATTTACCTCTGTACTATTTATGGATGTAGACATAGACAATGCACCTAATTTTTTTTTAGAGAGAATTTCAGAAGTTATTTGTGGGGAAAAATACAGTCAGATAATTTATAGGACTTTTGAAGCCATTCACTCTTGAGGGAATTTGATTAATTTGATAGGTGGCAGTTAGGAAGAGGAGTTCTAATGACTTCTAGAAATGTTGATATTTTCTTTCCTCCACTCTATGTTGTTGAAGAGTCTCAGGGCAGGTGCATTAGTGGATGATACATTTTATTTTGGAAGAAAGACAATTATGTGGGATTAAAGTAATTGCATTATCAGACCGAAATAACTTGATTGTATTGAATTGTTTTTATATCACGATAGTAAAATGGGAGAATAATGCTTATATCAGATTTTTATTTGATAAGATACCCATATCAATTAAGTGTAATCATCAATGAAGGTAACAAATCCTATAGCTCCAGAAATATTAGCGATTTTGAAAGGTCCCCAATTTCAGTGTGGACAATTAGAAAATAAGTATAAGATGCAAAAGCACTTTCAGGAAAAATAACATGATGATTTTTGGCAGTTTTACAAGTCTCACAGTAAATATTTTTTATTTAACATTCAAAAAAAGAGAAAAAAACATACATTATACGGTTTCGCCTGGAGAGGAGTGATTTACCTATATAAAAACAAATGCATCTAAAGGCCATTTGCTGAACAACGGGCAGCTAGCGGGCGGGTTTTCTAGGCTGGCGGGTTGGATGGGTTTAATAAAAGAATTTACTTTGTGAATTGTAATTGGCTCGGCTCGTTTAACTAGCCGCTTGATAAGCTTGAAATTAAACGAGTTCAATCTGAACACGAGCCGAGCTCTAAGCTTGAAATTAAACAAGCTCAATCTGAACACGAGCCGAGCTCGAGCATGGGAATTTTAAACGAGCTCGAGCTCGAATAGTTGCCCGAGAAGCTCGACGAGCTTCGAGCCAAGCTTGAGCACGGTTTTGACAAACGAGCTTGAACTCGAATAAACTGAAGCTTGGCCCGGCTCGGTTTGTTTGCATCCCTAGTTGTTGAGCATAGGTTATAACATGATACTATTGTTTCTCAAAATCAAATTGGATTCATGCCAGGTTGGTCTACTATGGAAGCTATACATTTATTGAGATGAAGAAGTATATAGGGAATAAGGAGGATCTACATATGATATTTATTGATTTTGAGAAACCATATGATAAAGGTCCAAGCGAAGTGCTATTGCGAGTTTTAGAAAAGAAAGGGGTTAATAATGCTTATATACTTATATTCAAGCCATTAAGATAATGTATGCAAGAGATGTTGCTTGTATTAAAAAAGAAGGTGGTTTGACCAATTATTTTACTTTTTCAATTGGATTACATCGAGGATCAACTTTAAACTCATATCTTTTTGCTTTAGTCATGGATGTTCTCACTAGACACTTGCAAATGATGTACATGTATGCTTTTTGCTGATGATATCCTTCTTCTTGATAAGACTATAGAGTGAGTTGATGGTAAACTTGAATTATGGATGTCAACCTTAGAGTCTAAATTTTTTCATTTGAGTAGATCTATAAATGAATACATGGAGTGTCATTGTAGTAGTAATAGATCTAGTGGGGGGAATGTATCTATGGGCGATCAAGTCATTAATAAGAGTACATGCTTTAAATATCTCGAGTCTATTGTTCAGAATGACGGTGAAATAGATTGAGATATTATTAATAGGTTTTAAGTTGGATGGTTGAATTGAAGGAATGCTTTGGGCCTATTGTGTGATAGAAAAGTAACCCTCCTCAAACTTAAGGGAAAATTCTATAAGATGGTGGTGAGACCTACAATACTTTATGGTGTAGAATGTTGGCCATTAAAAGAGAACCATAAAATTAAGTTAAGTGTGGTAGAGATGAGGATGCTTAGGTGGATGAGTGACTTTACAATTAGAGATAGAGTGCGAAACGAGCATATATGTGAAAAGGTTTGAGTAGCTCCAATGGCAGATAAGATTAGAGAGCGTCGCTTTAGATGGTTTGGTCACATAAAACGTCGGCCTTCCAATGACCTGGTTAGAAGAATAGATGTATTAGATTTGACTTATGTTAAGAAAGATAGAGTTAGACCTAAAAGTCTTGGTTAGAAAATATTAGAGATGACCTTTGTTTATTAGATTTAAATGAGAATTTGACTCTAAGCATTACACTATAGAGAAAAATGATTCATTTAGTTGACTCCACTGAGTGGGATGAAGGTTTGATGTTGTTGTTTCCTTTTTCTTCTTTTCTTGATCTCCTCCTCTCTGCACTTCATATGCTTATATGCTTTTTTCTGCCTCTATCTCTATCACATCATTTCAATACTTTTTCTTGTTTTATGTGCTAGTTTTTCCTTTAATTGAATGGTTAATGTAAGCTGCATTGCCCAGTGTTTATTAAAACTTTAAGCATGCTCTCAAAAGTTAGTATTACAGTCAAAACGGATTTGGAGTATTCTTGCATGCGAAGTCTCTCTGTTGTGCTTGTAGTTTTGCAAACCTAATGTTTTGTTGTCTTCATAATTGGACACGCCTAACTTGATGAACAGCATGGTCATTAGTCCATCAATTTCTCATGCAATTCTTAAAATAAATTGGCTTTCACTTTGTATTTGTGTTAATACATGACATGGAGAAGTAGTTCACTGTTACTGACTTTTTATTAAAGTCTTTTTGCTTTCTTTTTTTTATCAGAGGAGCTTTATTCTGAAACCACTTGACGTTAGACATTCTTCATGTATTGTTTCTACAGATTACAGATAATCTAGAGCAAAGATTTTACAAAGAACTACGCAATGAACGATTTCTTTTTGCAAAGGCTGTGCCTTGCATTTACAGCAAATTGCTAGCTTCATGTAAGGGGCAGATGTAAGTTTATTTTTATTTTCTTGTGTTTAAGAAGGGCTTAAATATTTCTTCCATTTTAACTTTGATCATTCAAGACATGCTAATTTGATGCATAATTGCCTTCACTTGGAGCTTACAGTCAAAGTTGATCTTATCTTTTGCAATTTCTTGAGCTTTCAAGATGCACTTGTATAGTTGTATCATGTTCATAAGAGCGGAGCATACTGGTTCTTGGATTATCATTTTTACCAAGGCAGTCTTTATTTACAGAAACACATAAATGGCCAAATGGGCATACATTCTCATATCTTCTAATCCTGTGTTTTTAATAATCTATTTTATTTTGGAGTGAACGTTTACTGTTGTATGTTGCTAGTATAGCTCAGGGATAAATCATCTCACCAAAAGTTCAATCCTCATCATCGAGGATTGAGAGGGTTATGAGGAATATGCAAGTTGGGTTAGACAGAAGAATAATAAAAATTTCATAAGATACCATGCAATCATTATCTTTGAATAAAATATGCAATTATTTTCCATTTTGTATAAAGAATCCATTTTTTCAGGGCATAACTAAATATAATACATCTAAAAAAAACATAATTCTAAACATTGAATGTTTTCACTCGACATAACCAACATAGGGCTGCAAAACAACTAGTGTCTCACTCTTTTGACTTCTAGGAATAAGGTTAAATCCTAAATTTGTGTGTTGACTATTTGTATGTGGCCAATTTAGGTTCAGAGTATAACATCTTCTTAATGTACTCCCTCGACTAAACAAAATTGATCCAAAATGATCAATTATATAGATATTGTGATATAAAATTGATCCTAATTTAATCTCTTAACCATCTAAAATTTATCTTAGTTAGTCCTTGATGGGCCATTTTGGATCAATTTTATTTAGCTGGGGATCTAAATTGGAGAAATGCGATAATTTGAGACTATATTGGTTGAATACAAATAGTTAGGGGCCATTTTTGGATTTTATAATAAATTATGTTGGAAGAGAGAATTCTTGTTTCTTATTTGCCGAGAGTTTGAGCCTATGTATAAGCATACAAGTTGGAAGGAAGGAAATAAAGTGATAAATATCCTCAATTAATAGGAAATAAAGCATAATAAAAGTATCCCCTCAATAAAGTAATAAATATCCCAAATCTAGTACTTTCCAATCTAGCTATTCCTCAATAACGCTCTTCCTCAAGTTGTAACTTACATATCAATAATTTTTAGCTTGTTACAATAATTGAAAAACAAAGTGATCCTAGAGTTTTGGTAAAATATCTGCTATTTTTTGTTGTTGGAGATGTGAGAAGTGATGATCTACTTTGAACTACATCTTTTATGTAGTGACAGTCTACTTCAATTTGTTTGATTATTTCATTTAAAGATGAGATTGCCGGCTTATTATTAGGGTTAGTTGCTTGTGACATAGATAGCTGACTTATTATCAGTGTTGAGGATCATGAGCTTTGTGATAGGAAAACAAAGTGATCCACATTATTTCACAAGCAGAATATTCAACTTCAACATTCGATCTAGCTACAACATGCTTTTTTATTTTTACAGGATGTGAGATTTTCACTCACATAACTTATTGAGGTGGATTTTTTCTTATCTTCAATAGATCAAACATAGTTTGCATTAGTAAGGCTTCAATCCTCACATGATTATACTTTTTATGGATAAAACCTTTTCTTGAAAATTTCTTGAATACGATTCTTTAAAACCTTCCCATGCATATTCTTTAGGTTTTGTATATGCTAATTGGTCACATTAATAGTAAGGGATATGAGAAATCGAGTGATTGTTCAATATCTAAGTTGCCAGTAAGACATCGATTTTGAGAATGATCTTCATAACTTTCATCATCCTCATGTAATTTTAGAGTTTGCATGAGATAATCAATTGGCCTTACACAAAGAAAGTCAATTTCTTTAAGAAAGTTTGTAATGTATTTTCTTGTAGAGAGAGAAATGCCTTCTTGTATGCAAACTTAATACCAAGAAAGTATTTTGGCCTCCCTAGATTTTTAGTGACAAACATCTTTTGCAGATATTTTATTTTAGCGATGCTTAAAATACCACTTTCTATGAAAATAATATGATCAAAATAAACAACTAAAATCACTATGCAAAAGGAAGAGTACCAAATAAAGATATGGTGATCAATCATGCTACTCCGTTGTCCAGTCTCAGTATGAAAGAAACTTGCAAAGTTTGTCGAATCAGGCACGAAATTTTTTTCTAAATTTATATATAACTTGATGCAGATTGCATATTTTGGTTCTCTCATTGGGCAACATACCCTAGAGGTTGCTCCACATAAACTGGTTCGATAATATTTGCATAGAAAAAGCATTACTGATTTTCATTTGTAATGTATGCCATCCTTGATTACTGCCAATTAAGACAATAAGACGAACAAAGTTTTGTCCCAAAAATGGTAAATACATCTCAAAGTAATTAATGCCATGAATTTGAGTATATATTTTTCACCATTAATCTAGTTTTGTAGTATTTATAGAGCTATTAGGAAGGAACTTTATAAGAAAAATCCATAATAAGAAATAAATTTAAACCCAGTTGGGGGTGTAACTAATTCCCAAGCTTGATGATGAAGGAGAGTCCGCATTTTATTTTCTACTGCATAGTTCTAATTAGGGTCAAACATAGCCCTCTTAGTAATAATGGAGGCCAGATGGGAGGACTGACAAAACGAGAGTGCGGTATTTGTGAGTACAGTGATAGCTCCAAGCCAAGGATTTGGGGAGTTTGTTTGGCAATTTTTTAATTTAATTAGGTTAATAAAGGAAAAATTTCTTGAGGGTAAATTGACTCCTTGCATAATCTGTTGTTGCTTGAGCGTGTCAAAATTTCACTGACTTCTTGTGTGTGAGTACATTTTTGATTTATTTTCATATAGCAACCATAGCAATATGAGCCTCCTTTCTAGGCAATTTGGATGTTCCAAACATGTCGACATATTTTGTTTTACGAGACAACAATGTTTGAGTACGTTTGTATTGCAATTAAGGCACATTTGGAAGACAGCTTGCTCGATCTTGCATCCGTAGTCTATCATTTTTGTTGGATTTGATTGAATCAACCACTGAAGTCCTTTCTTGGCAATTTTGATGCTTTGGATACATAGCGTGATTCATTTGCAAAACAAGCGATGATTTGATGATTTCAATTTGCGTAATGCATCTCAAACTTGATTAGTGTGACATGACAAATTGTTCGTCATTTTCATCAAATTTAATAGAATCAAGATGTGAAATATGTATAGAAGTCAACAATCACGTATAAGTTATTAATATTAATACCACATTTGTCTTTTGGCCTAGAAATATTCTTAAACTTGGTAGGTTTTAAGCTGCCACATTCCACTTGGTTTTAAAAGTTCTTTCTAATGCCATCAAAGTTTTTATTACCAATTGGGAACTTTCAAAAAGTAGTAAAGGGGAAAATAAACAAGCCGTTAATTAATGAGCACAATCAACCTTTTGGGGGAATTTTGAAGAAAGCTTGGATTGAGTCTTTTCAATTCTCTATTTAAACATGTGGAAAACCTAAGCACTTGAATGGAATAAATTCTTGACGACAATCTATAATCTTTGTAAGATGAGCCAACAACCCAAATTTTTTCTCAAGTTATATCTAATAAGAGGTTTTAGAGAAGTTAATCCCAAGTCCAAAAAATATCTTTAAAAGAGGATCAAAATATTCCTTAAATTTTTAGCTTAAAAGGATGAAGCACCATAAAGTAACAAAGTTTCATTTGTAAATTATAAAAAAATGATTGTTAGTATAATATTTTTGAAGTAACATCCTTTAATCCAAACAACAACAACATAAAAACCCATGGTGATAAAAAGAAGATAAATATCATATATATGTTTAAATAGGAGAAATTGGGAATCGAGCTGTTTTGTCGTAGGGAGGCATGGCGTATGCCTCAAGACGAATCGAGGCATAAGCCTCAAATCGAGGACGTATACTATTAAAAAAATTAGAAATAATTTATTAAAATGAAAAAAAAAATGAAAAAAATGAAATAAAATATGAACATAATGACTTGTTTAAAAGATAATGTTATTGAAATTCAAGAGTTTGGACTATGATTGAAATGAAATATTCACTTCAAACTTAAACACGCTGCGAGGATCAAGATTCAAAGCAGTCTCGTCATCACTTTGACAATCTTCAAAGAATCCTCATAGTTTATGTCAAAGTCATCTTCAAAATCTTCTTTTCCTATAATATTTTTTTTCTTATCCATTATACCATTTAATATTATATTAGATATACTCTAAAATAAAATAGCAAATTAATAACATAAAAAATAATTCATTATATTTAAGATTACTTTTTGATTTTTTTTTTTGAAGCTCTAGCCTACTTTGTTTCTTTCTTTTATAAACTGGTGAAGTAGAAGTGATGTAGAACGGGTAGAAGGCTCTGCTAGGGAGAGGATCTCTTCTCCAAAAAAAATGATAGCAAGCCTAGGTGAGGCCCAAACTTCCTCTCCTATATTCTGAAAACAATTTCAGAATTTTCAACAAAGCATTCTGAGAGGAGTTCTCAGGTGTGAGAGGGAAAGAGAATGGTAAAATAGCTTCAGGTCTTTTTTTTTTAAATCAAAACCTGAGAGAAAATTCAGGTTTCAAGGTCTTCGGAGAAAGGTGTTGGAGGTGGGAACTTAAGGCTTCACATTCAGGTGAAGAACTATTGGCTGAGAAACGTGGGGAGCTTTCTCTAAAGAGGCTTAGTAATAAATTAGGAAATAAATCCTAATTATCATTACAGGGGCCGGTGGTTTTCCAAAGCCAGCAAGGAGGTTTAATTAATTCCTAATTCCTTTAATTGGATTAGGGAGCAATTTAAGGATTAGAGTTAAGAGGAATTCGGTCAGGTGAGGTTTCAAATTGTTTCCAAAGAGGTGGAGAGTGAGTTAGGAAACAATTTGATTAATCCAGGAATTGATTTCAGAACTCACGGGATTGAGAGGGAAGTGGGGAATTTAATTTCCAAAGTCCAACCAGATTTTAGGGAATAAATTAAGAGGTGGGGCTTGAGGAAAATTCGGCCAAGCAAGAGGATATTAAGGCTCATTGATTTGCATTTAGGAATTAATGAGGTGATTTAATGTTCTCAGATTTTGAATTTAAAATTCAAATAAATTTTGTGAATTTAAAATTCAAAATAGATTTAAGTCAAATACTTTCCTAAAATAGATTAGCTAATTTTAGTAAAGATTTCAAAATTCAAAATGTTTTGAATTTTAAAGGAGGGATTTGTGGAGGCATGAATTCAAAAAGTTTCCTAAAATAGGGTTAGGGAATTTAGGAAGGTTTATTTGAATTTCAAATCAATTGAGTTTGAATTTCAAACTATTTCCAAATTCATTCAAGCCTAAATTAGGAAACTTCAATGGGATGATGAAGGGAGGTGGCCGGCGGGTTGTGAAGAGGTGGAATGCGGGTTGTGAAAAGGTGGCCGGCGGGATTGTGAAGAGGTGGCCGGTGGCTTGGGTGGAGGATGGGGATGTCGACAAGGAGAAAAATGAAAAGATAACGAAAAAGAATTAAAAAAAAAATAAAGGGGTGGAAGGAAGAAGAAGAAAGAAATTCACAAAAGAAAAACCACGAACTCGGCCGTCTCCAAGATTGGTGGGTGATACGATTTCCCTCTCCAAGGGATCTCAAATCACGAGCCCGGACCATCCTGCGGCTGGTGAAGATTTCGATTCCTCCCATAGGAATCTCACAAACGCTCTCTCACAAGAAAAGCACAAGTGTGAAAAAAAAACAAAATTTTCATATTCATTAACCATCCTATTACAATAGCTAAAGGCCCTATATATAGGCCACAACACTCAAATAAATTAACCTAGGGGTAAAATAGGAAATACCATAAAATAGAAACTAAAATGCATAAAATATTCATAAATGACAACTTAAATCAGAGCCGTCGATTTACGACGCCTCCTGTGATAGATGCGCCAGATTTTCGTGCCGATGTCCGCATCAAGAAGCTAATCATGATTCAATGGATATTTCAATATTAACATTGATTGCTTCATTTTCCTCATTGTCACTTCAACTTCAAGAAATAAGCACTTCTAGGAGTTACCCATTCATCATCACATTATAAACCATCAACTAAAGGATCAAATTCATCCTCACCGATTCTTTGCTTCTATAAATTAAGATGTCTATTTTTCAAAATTTTTAAAATATAATATAAACAAGCTTGTTCATATGTCCTGCAACTAATTGATTAATTCTCTTTGTATGTATTTGATTGAATGTGCTCTAATTATGCTTATATGTAAAAGCCAAATAGGTTAGACTAAGAACTTCAACTACAAATGCTTTTAGTTTAGAAACATCATATTTAAATTGAGCCCACAAACGCTCTATATTATATGAAAAGTATAATATTAATATATATTCAAGTAGGAAGCTTAAAAATAAACATTCAAATTTAAAATTAGGAATGAATACAAACATACCGAGAGGGCATGTTTTGTAACATGTTTTAGCTACTATAAATCTAAACATTTTATTTCTTAAATGAAAATTCTCAAGTTGATAATTATTTGTTTTGATGTAGTCACCTTCAAGAACAAGCTTATCTATGCATACATATAAACCAAATTTTACCTCATTGTCAAAAGAAGTTCTTATTATAATGAAATTTATGGTTCAAATAATATGCACTAGTGTGTAGGTATTGATGTAACTGGCAGTTCAATGTTTCATTTATAATTTTTCAAAATTCTTTGTAGGCACCTTATTAACCCCGCCCCCCCCCCCCCCCCCCCCCCCCCCCTCCTTGCCCCAAATCTCTTGCTAAGCTCTTTTTAGTCTAATTCATTGCTTGATAAATAAATCTCTTTGTTGGAACCATTCTTACCACCTTAACTAAATTTTCTAAGTTTTCTGATAATAAATTATACTATGCTAGACAGAATCATGTTTCATAATAATTTTCTTCATTTGCTTCCTTTATTGTTTTGCTGGCCCACGAACTTCTATCCTATTATTTAGAAGCAAACATATCTTCTAAGGATTGCTTTAACTTATTAAATCTTTGTAATTTAAATATGCAGTTGCAAATTTAGTGACAACATGCCAAATAATTTATTTATCAGTGAATTTTCTCAGTAAATTGAGCACCCAAGAGTGATTGTAAAAGAACTTACTAACAATCAATAAGGTTTTGTACAATTAAGGTTTTGTTGATGCTTCTCAGTCAATAATCTAGTACTTCCATTCTTCTTTTATATAATTAAGGTTTTGTTGAGGCAGTTTAAGTTTTTTTGTTATTGCCTTTAAAAGCTCTTTTCTCAACCACAGTTTTAAAAATGCTTTATTCAAAAACATCTTTTTAAAGACAAAAGGCCATTATCACCAACTGATTTTTTTATCAAGGAAGCAGTCAAAAAAGCTCTTCCAAACAAATCCTAAGGTTGATATAAAATTATCTCTGAGCAATTAAGAATGTGCTTGTTGTTTGTCAAGTGTGAGCAATTTTAAAGATGATTCCTTATTTCGATTGATGGAACCTAAAAATCTCTAGCTTTTTTATTGGAGACTTCAATGTTGATTTGTCAAGCATGAGTACCTCCATGGGTAATTTTAAATTGCTTTGGGTTGTCATGGTTTGTTGGTTCAACGTGTAGTTTCCAGCATGTATATATATTTTAATTTGGGTGTATGGTTATTTATTTGCAAAAATCACACCATAAATTATCTGCTCCCCAATTTTGTTCTTAGCCCTTAACAGCAAAAGCTGAGGTTTTGGTTTGGAGTATAGTCCTAGGGCTCCTAGCATGTTCTTTTGACGGCTTTCGTCCCTTTCATGATCGCGTCGACGGAATATGACAGTTGAAAGAAAATTCTTCCATCTAACTTGTAAAAGGTAATATGTTAGTGGGAAGTTATCAAGTAATGCAGTGGGGGTTAATTTTAAGGCTCCGTGAAGAGGACGATGAGCCATCCTTCTCCGTGAAAAGGAGCTGCTTGTAGCTATGGGCCATTATTCTTAGTGAATCAACCACTCTGTTCACATGTAGAAAATGGTATTGGTGATGAGGAAGACCGCTGCAGGAATTTTATTCCAATCATGCTTAAGGCTCTCAATTGAATGGATGGGATTAAATCGAGTCATTATGGCAGTAAGTCTTAGTAAATCATGTTGGCTGAAAAATACTCAGCAACATTAGCTGAAAAATACTCAGCAAACTAGGTAGATTAAATCAGTCAATCTTAATAAATCACGAAAGATTCCAGCTGATAATTACTAGGAAAAATTCCACCTCTTTAGAAGTAAAGAAACCAGCTTCTTTTTGAAAGCAAGTAAGTTACAAGTTTTTTTCTTATCCTTTGTTTGTTTTAATTTGAGCTTGAACAAATGTAGGCCATTGTTTGCCACAAGTATCCTCTCCATTATACGCACTCTTCTTGATCAAACCAGACAAGATGATATGCGCATCCTTGGTTGTCTTACTCTTGTTGACTTTCTCAATAATCAAGTAAGTTTAATGGGTAATTTCCATTTTTCATATATCGTTTTTTATTCCATTTTTCATATGTCATTTTTTAGCATCTTGCTTATGCTAAAGTTTCATTGTGCAGGTTGACAGCTCCTATATGTTCAACATAGAAAATCTTATTCCAAAACTTTGTCAGCTTTGTCAAGAAGCTGGAGGTGATAAGGGCCTTCTTTTGAGGTCGGCAGCATTGCAGGCTCTTTCTTCCATGGTGGGTATTTTGAGATTTTAAAGGCATATATATCTTACCCTGAGCTTTCATAATGCTTTTAAATAGTAGCTTATTTGTAATATGAGGTTTTATTATATTTTATAGTATTTGTTCTCTCTTGATTCAAGTAGAATAATTACACTTATTTAATGATTTAAACAATTAGTTATGAGTGTGTGCTCCAAAGTGAAAATGTGGAACAGGTCAAAATTCTTTATCAAACTAATTTCGTATATGCTGTATAAATCATGCCAATTTTTTTTGGTTATGAAGGTAATAGATTGCATTTTAACCTGATAAAAGAGTTTATGCTGGTAAAGCATCTGAAGTGGAGGAAAGAAACATGAACCCCCTTCTACATTGCTGATTTTGTACTATTCCTGGATCCTTTTGGAATGTTTAAATTTTTTTGAGGATAGCAGATTACTTACTGCCTTTTTCTTTTGAATACCTTTAGCATTTTACTAAATAGAAGCAATTATATTAATTTAATCTGCAAATACATGTCTAGATGTTTTATTGGATTTTGATCTCCCTCATGTTATTTGTTATTAGGTTCGCTTCATGGGCGATTACTCTCATATAACTTTGGAGTTTGATAAGGTGAGTTTATCTCTACACAAAATTTAGACAGTGGATGATTGAAGCTATATCTCTTAAATATATTATTTACACTGCAATGTCGTATGATTTTATTTTAGATGTATGAAAAATAAGGCAAGATGAAAGAGCATCATTTCTCTCCATTACATTAATGAGAACACTTAAGAGGTGCTCGTGTTGCAGTGAGTACACAACTTTGTGCTCACTGTGAACTCCAATCTACAATGAATAAACAGTTTGGTATTCCAAAAAAAATGGAGTACACAGTGTTTAGACAACTGTACTCCAGCACTCCACTTGTAGAGCTACATATTTAGTTCGTATGTAATAATTTCTCATCACAAAGATTAATGTTTTCTATAAAGAAAGGCCAATGAAGGACTGCAAAGTTAATTCCGCTGGAAAGCATGTCTCTGAAACCTATTTTATAGGCTTTTATGTTGGTGGCCGTGCATGCGGGTATGCTTGTCTGTCTGTGTAATTGGGCATTTTTATATTTCCATGTGATAACATGCTTGCTTTTGCATGATGTGTCAATGAGTATGTTGTGCTTCCCATGCAACCAGAAATTTTGTTTTGAAGGAAATTTCATCTTGGTGCAGTCTGTTTATTTCTCATTGTGTGACGGTACTATTTCTTTATGGGATCTATTCAGATAATCTCAGTGACTTTGGAAAATTATGAGGTTCTGATGGACTTAGAAAATGGAAAGAAGAATCTACAAAGTTTGCAACCACAAAGTATCCAGACCCAATCTGCTATCCTGAAAGCGGGGCAGTTTTCATCCTTAAGGAATTCTGTAAATAAGGTCCCATCATTCCGTCTTAACAATAAAGCCGAGTGTGCTGCCTTAATGTGAGCAATAAATAACAGAATAATTTCTCTGCTCAGAGTATCTCTCTCAGGTTCTTGCATACTTACAAATGCATATCTATAGCAGGGATGTTTCTCGAAGCCCTTCATATTGGTCAAGGGTTTGTTTGCAAAACATGTTTAATATTGCCAAAGAAGCAACAACAGTGCGGCGTATTTTGGAGCCCCTTTTGTGTATTTTTGATGAGGGAAATTATTGGTCTGCTGACAAAGGAATTGCTATTTCTGTTCTGTCATTGGTGCAGGAATTGATGGAAAAATCAGGTAAAGTACTTTCTGTTTTATTCTTTGCATTAGAATTTAAATTTCTTACTGCGTGGATGTTGAGTTAATAGTTTTGCTGTATTCAGGACAAAACAATCATTTACTGCTTTCTATGGTCAAACACTTGGATCACAGGAATGTTGCCAAACAGATTGACTTGCAGGTTAACATTATCAAGATTGTCACGCAGATAGCTCAACATGCACAATTGCAAGCTTCAGTCTCTATTGTTACAGTAATAGGTGACCTGATGAGACATTTGCGTAAATGTTTGCAATGTTCTATTGAAGCATTTAATATTGGAAGGGAAACCAGTAAATGGAATTCTATCTTTCATTCTTCTTTGGAAGTTTGTCTCATGGAGCTAACAAAGAAGGTTGATCAGTCTTGTACGACATGCTTCATTTATGGTTATTCTCATAAGTTTTTTGAAGATTTTGTTGAATCAGGCATGTTTAAGGGGATGGATCAATGATTTCTTGCTAAATTTTCAACCTTATTTACCAAGTTTATTTTTTATGTGGGCTCTAGTAATGCTGTATAGATGTATTTTTAGTCTATTTCCTCCTTCCGATGTCTATTCAAATAAGTTGACTGTAGAATTGGTTGGTAGGTAGGTGATGTTGGAACAATCCTCGATATGATGGCTGTTATGCTGGAGAACCTTCCTACTTCTCCCATGGCCAGAGCAACAGTGTCTTCTGTTTTCAGAACTGCACAAATAGTAGTCTCCATTCCAAATTTATCCTATAAAAACAAGGCAAGATGCCTAGATATGCTATGTCATACTTCATAATTTGGATGTTTCTGAATAGAAATTGCTAAATTATGCCTCATGCGCCTGTTCACATTTCAGGCTTTTCCAGAAGCTCTATTTCATCAACTTGTCTTGGCAATGGCACACCCAGATCATGAAATTAGAGTTGGCTCCCATCGAATTTTCTCTGTGATTCTCTTACATTCAAATGTTTATCCTTGGTCTATTCCTCTCTTAGTTTCAAATGGAGTTTATGATCAGAGGCAAACCCTTTTGGTAGCTATTTCAGGGTTTGCATCTGTTGAAACCATATTGGAGAAGCTTAGTAAAGAAGACTGTTCTCTTGAGAATGAATCCAAAGAGCATAATCTCAAATTAGTTGATAAAGCAGAAAATACAAGTGTGGAAGAAGCTCAAGATGAAGATATCAAGCAGTGTGTGGTCTTGCCAGCTCCAGCTAGCATGGAACTCTACCTACCTTGCCGAACATCTGATGGAACATCTGTAAGTGAATTTAGAAAGGTGACTATGGAATCTTTAGTTGCTTGAAATATTAGAATCCGTACTTTTTCTGCAGGAGTTGATGTCCCTAAGATTGAGTGGTTACCAGGTGGGTCTTCTCCTGTCGTCAATTTGGGCCCAGGCATCCTCTCAAGAGAACACCCCAAGCAATTATGAGGGAATGGCACATATATATTATCTTGCTTTATTGCTTTCTCAAACCAAAGTAAGTTCATATTTATTTTTCTACGCTAGGATTTTGTTTTCTTTTAATAATTCTCCTTGAATATACGGATTATTACTTATGTAAGCAAAGCTTATATCTTATATCGTACTAGGTTAATTATAACAAAAATTTATTTAGTTCATATTTATTTTTAATCTGATCCGACTTAGTGGGATAAAGGTTTGAGGCTGTTGTTGTATATTTATTTTTAATATATTTGAATCAAAGGTCATTTTTTTTGTATGCTACCAAGTACCAATTTTATTTTGGTTGATGGTTTGAATTCTTTTCTGATTTTGTACGCTACCAAAATTGTTTGCAGTTTTTCCATCATTGTACATGGCGGGCTTGAAGATGTTAGGGTATGACGTAATTAGAGTTTTCCTATAATATCGGAATCCCTTCCACCGTTTGGCAGCTAATTTTATTTTCTTACAGAACTTCACTGATGTTCAAGCATAACTATCACAATATAATGCAACTCTTACGAATGAATAGAAACAAGGACTTGGTAAGATGACTTTGAGTAGTTAGCTAGGAGTGTTGCTACTGTTAGTGTTTGTGATGATTAAGATAACTAATTGTAACTATTTAAGGGTTGTTTGAAATTCTTCATTTCATCTACTATTTATGGATGGCGAATGAAGTATCCCTAGCAACATCTTGTTGTGTAGCATGTCACACCTCATTTTGACCCCTTTTAATCAATCTAGAGTGTAGCAGAGGGATAATCTGAATAGACTTATCTCTTACTAACATCCATCATGAAATACTTCTATTAGGACCAAGTGAGTAGGAAATGGTCAATCCAAACTCTTCCAAAATTTCAAGTGTTTTAAAACTCAAGACTAGAATTAATATTTCATAAATGAAAGTATATTTAAATATATCTAATACACACCTTAAGTAAAATATGGAGCTTTACTAAACTTTTAAATAACATTTACATACCCAAAAATATTTGTATAGCTTATACTTTGATCTTTATATTCGCCCAAAACGTATGTACACAAAAAGGGCAACCGTCTGTTTTAATGCCCCATTGACTCCTTCCCCTTTCCTATAGTATAATTACTGCTATCGTATAATTACCCTAAAGCTTTATGAAATACGCAAGCAATATATAAGAAATAATAAACATGTTGATTGCCAATTGAAAACATATGAAAATTTCTATAATAGTCAGTCAATTGAAAAGTAATGAAAATTTCTATAATATACATAAGATATACATAACATCATTTTTTATTCTGTTTATTGTTAAACACTTTTATGCAAGTCATATGATGATTATAGGCTTTTGTACACTCACAGCTCTCTAAATCAAGGTTGAGTGACTTGAGTCCATATTTCCAACTTTTAGATTTGAGGCTGCTCTCTCATTTAATGTCAGGTCTGATTTCCAACTTTTAGAATTGAAAGAGTGTAGGCTTTCTTCGTCAAATCTTGCGCCTTTAATTATGTTGACCTTTCCCCCATATATGATCTATCTCAACCTTTTCATAACAATCGTAATAGCAATATGCTATTTTAATATTATTTGATGAATCATTAATCAACTACAAAATGAAACTGGAATTAATGTCATCAAAATCATATACAATATGAGTTTAAAATTATATACAATTTTTCTATTTCCTAAACCATAGTTTGTGTATCTTACCTTACTAGAAATTGGTTCTCTTAGACCGTTTTCTTTTCCTCTTGTACACCACCTCCACCAAACCTAACCTCATTCAATCCACTCCTTTCCTTAAGTCTCTTACTCCTTTCCTTAATTGAATTCAACAACTGATTTCGACAATACAAATTTCAGCCATATAGATTTAAGCAAAACATATTTCAACATAAAAATTTCAGCCATATAGATTTAAGCAATACTGATTTCACCATACAAATTTCAGCCATATAGATTTAAGCAATACAGATTTTTGCATACAAATTTTAGCCATACAGATTTATGTAATACAACAACAACAACAACAACATCAAGCATTTATCTCACTACATGGGGTCGGCTACATGAATCCTTTTTCTCCATTATGGTCTCAATTAAGAGTCAAATTCTCATTTAGATCTAATAAAGAAAGGTCATGTCTAATATTTTCTAATCAAGCCATTTTAGGTTTACTTTTATCGTTATTAATATATGTTAAATCTAATACATCTACTTTCCTAACTGGGTCATCGAAGACCTCCGTTTTATATGACCAAACCATCTAAGGCGACTCTTTCTAATCTTATTAGCCACTGAAGCTACTCCAACATTCTCACGTATATATTAATTTCGTATCCTATCTCTGAGAGTATATCCACTCATCCACCTGAGCATCCTCATCTCTGTAACATTTAACTTAATGTTCTGCTTCTCTTTTAATGACCAATATTCTGCACCATAAAGCATTGCAGGTTTAACCACCATCATATAGAATTTTCCCTTAAGTTGAGTGGTACTTTTCTACCACACAACAAGCCCGATGCTTTTCTCCACTTCATTCATCCAACTTAAATTCTACTAATAATATCCCCATCTATTTCACCATCACTCCGAACAATAGAACCATGATATTTAAAATGTGTACTCTTATTAATGATTTGATCGCTCAAAGTCACAAATCTCCCCCTAGATCTATTACTACTAAAATTACTCTCCATGTATTCGGTTTTAGATCTATGATAGGAAATACTTGAGTTCGCAAGTAACCCTAAGGTAATACTTGAGTTCGCAAGTAACCCTAAGGTAATACTTGAGTTCGCAAGCAACTCTAACCCAAATCGGTGATCAAACAACTAGAATATTGCTGTCCACAGCAGGAGAACAGCAGAAATCTGCTGTTTACAGCAGGAAAACAACACAATCCAGGGAGATCTGAGAGAAAAACTCAAGTAGAGACTTGTATTCCACTAGAAGATGAAGTAAAATAGCAAAGATAAAATGGTTCTTCAATTCGAGAGGAAGAACAACTCTCCAAATCTCTGGCAACGCCAAGAGCCCAAAGCACAAGAACCCTATATCTCAAATCTCATTCCAATTCCAGATGATCCTAATTCCCTCCTATTCCCCTAATTAACATCAAAGGAGAATTACAACTTATCTAATCAGCCCTTACATTCAAATCTTTCCCCCAAAAAATTACATTAAGCCCATCATGGGGCCCACAGGAGTTCCGCCCCCTCTCTCTATTTTTTTCTTCTGCCGAGTATAGACCTGGACTGGTCCAGTCGGACCCTCCTGGGCCGACGTGGAAGCAAGTGTAAAATTACTCCCCTCCCAAAAACTCACATTGTCCTCAAGGTGAAAGGAGAGAAATTGCTCTTTCACTCTTTCAAATGGTTCCCAAGTAGCGTCGAAATCAGAGAGTTCCTTCCATCGAATCAGCACTTCCTTATTGCCCTATTTATATGATCTTACCCCTATAAGCTCAAGGGGTTCTAAAGTCACTTCCAACTCCTCCGTCATTGATGCTGGTAACTCTGCACTAACTACACGCTCTCCTAGAGCTCTCCTCAACTGTGACACATGGAACACCGGGTGTATGGTAGCGAAGGCAGGTAACTTCAGACGATACGCCACAGCGCCAATCTTCCCCAAGATTTCATAGGGACCAAAACACCTTGAAACCAATTTATCGTTCCGCCTGTTAGCCACTGATTTCTGCCTGTAGGGCCTTAGCTTCAAGAACACATTCTCCCCCACTTCAAACTACTTGTCCCTCCTATGTGAGTCCGACTACTTCTTCATGATTTGTTTCTCCCTCAGCAGATGTTTCTTTGACTCCTCTAGCACCTTAACCCTTTCTTCTAGATAATGCTCCACTGAACAAAACCGGTGTACTTCTGATGCGGGCAAAGAGACCCGGGGGGATGGGGCACCCGAGGAACTCTGCCCACAAAACGGGGTATAAGGACACACACACAACAACCAGACAATGGAGAAGGGAAAAGACTAAGAAGAACAAACTCTTACATTTCAAATCTAAAACAGATTTAGAAATTAAGACTTACAGACAACAACTCGAACACTTAAAAAACTTACAAGGACTCTTCAACAAGACTTACAGACACCTTAAAGTTGCTTCACTTTGAGAAGAAGGATACAAATGGAGTGGCACTTGCGGAGAGACAAAAGAGGTTAGAAGCCAAGACGAAGGTTGGAAAGAGCTCGCAAGATTTCTGGAGGGGATGAGAAAGAAGGTGGACAAAGCTCGCAAGCTTTTCCAAGCAAACCCGTATGTTATAGCCTTTCCAAAAATAACATATCATTCAACAGTTAAAACATTACAATCCATCCCATACATATAGGTATGAGAAGGGAATACAAAAAGACATGACATTGAATTCACACACGAATCCAAGCAACACAAGCACGGAAATCCGCATAGAACCAAGGCGCCAAAGAGGCCGCATAGAACCAAGGCGCCAAAGCCACGGGAAAACCCCCAAGCTCGGAAAACCAGCAGCCGGTTGGAAATCCAAGGAGCCATGGCACGAAAAACAGCAGCCCACCGTGGAAGCCAAGGAGCCACAGCATGGGAAAACAAAACATCTTTCTTGGGATTACAAAAGCCCTTTTGGAACCCAAGAGACAACTTAAATTAAGACATTAAAAAAACTATAAAAATTACATTTAATAAAAAGATAACTATGAACTAAAATGTTAGCTAATAATGAGCTAACCCTTAGTTCAATAAGTGAACTAAAGACCAGCTCATAAATGAGCTAAAATTTCAGCTCAATTTTGATTGAGCTTATAAACTCGAGGGAAGCCAAAATTGATTTATTTTGAACATGAATTGACCCCCCTTTGTCTACATCAGACTCTTCTTCTTGAGAACTCATCTCCCGATGAGTTAGCTTTGGTTTCTTTCGAGGAGGTGAAGGCGGTGCATCTAATTCATTGATCAAATCTTCATACTTCTGCATGATCTCATCTCGTTTTCTCAGGAATTTATCTTGTAAACGCTGCTTTTTCTTGAAATACCTTTATGTACGTATGTGCATCCATGATTGAAGTTTGAATAACTCATACTCCAAAGGATTTGTTGACTTTGATGGAATCCACCTATCCATAGGATCTTCAATTTCATCTGGTTTGCTTTCTTCTATCTTTTTATCTTTTTTCATTTTTTGACGACTGAAACAAGACTAAAAAAAATAAGACTCAAAGAAAGACTCAAAAAACTCAACCTAAAAAACTTAAGACAAGACTAACGACAAGACTTGACTTGACAAAATAAAATAAAACTTGACAAACCATAACTAGGACTTCCTAACTTGCTCTGATACCAAATGCTGAGGGCAAAGAGATCCGGGGGGATGGGGCACCCGAGGAACTCCGCCCACAAAACGGGGTATAAGGACACACACACAACCAGACAACGGAGAAGGGAAAAGACTAAGAAGAACAAACTCTTACATTTCAAATCTAAAACAGATTTATAAATTAAGACTTACAGACAACAACTCGAACACTTAAAAGACTTACAAGGACCCTTCAACAAGACTTACAAACACCCTAAAGTTGCTTCACTTTGAGAAGAAGGATACAGATAGAGTGACACTTGCGGAGAGA
The DNA here is from genome assembly GCA_016618105.1 of Dendrobium huoshanense. Taxonomy (NCBI): domain Eukaryota; kingdom Viridiplantae; phylum Streptophyta; class Magnoliopsida; order Asparagales; family Orchidaceae; genus Dendrobium; species Dendrobium huoshanense. Next base: position 69,209,941 of record CM028358.1, on the reverse strand, counting down.
CGAAAGAGGTTAGAAGCCAAGATGAAGGTTGGAAAGAGCTCGTAAGATTTTCAGAGGGGATGAGAAAGGTGGACAAAGCTCGCAAGCTTTTCCAAGCAAACCCGCAGGTTATATCTTTTCCAAAAATAACATATCATTCACCATTTAAAACATTACAATCCATCCCATATATATAGGTATGAGAAGGGCTATGTTGCACCGATACGGATACGGCGACACGGATACGGGACACGTCAATTCTTCAAAATATAGGATACGGGTACGGCGCGGACACGACATTATAATTTATAAATCATACATAAAAATTAAGAAAGCAATCAAAACATAATATTTGAAATTACAAAAAAAAAAAAAATGGCAACAACATCATTTGTAGCATTGTAACTTATAATATCAAAATATAAGTAAATATTAAATGTCTAGTACAACAATAAAAGCATAAACATAAATTATCTAGCACATGAAGTTTCAACTATTCAATAGAAGGAATGATATAATTATCTTCTTCATTGGTTTGTCTTTGAACTTCCATATCATCTTCAATAAATATCATAGCTTCTAATTTAGGCTCTTCAAGTGAAAGATTAATAATTTTTAATATTTTCATATCATCATGAGACTCAAATCCATCTCGGAAATGAGAGAATCTTGCTCGCAATAGCGGAAGTAAATACGACGTCTTTTTTTTTGGATTTCTTTTTGTTTTTCAACGGACACGCGTATCGGATACGTGTGTCCTTTTGAAATTAAATAGTATTTTAATTGGATACAACTTTGGCGTATCCGACACGTATCGGTGGAGTATCGGAGGCGTATCCATGTATCGGTGTATCAGATACATCACGCCTTCATAAATAGGTGTATCGGTGCAACATAGGAGAAGGGAATAGAAAAAAGACATGGCATTGAATTCAAACACGAATCCAAGCAACACAAGCACGAAAATCCCCGCATGCATTCATAGAAAATAGCCCAAGCCCAGGAACCGAAGGAACCACCACGGGAGCCAAAGAGGCCACACGGAACCAAGGCGCCAAAGCCACGGGAAAACCCCCAGGCTCGAAAAACCAGCAGCCGGCTGGAAATCCAAGGAGCCATGGCGCGGAAAACAGTAGCCCACCGTGGAAGCTAAGGAGCCACGACATGAGAAAACAAAACAACTTTCTTGGGATTCCAAAAGCCCTTTTGGAACCCAAGAGACAACTTAAATTAAGACATTAAAAAAACTATAAAAATTACATTTAATAAAAAGATAACTATGAACTAAAATGTTAGCTAATAATGAGCTAACCCTTAGTTCAATAAGTGAACTAAAGACCAGCTCATAAATGAGCTAAAATTTCAACTCAATTTTGATTGAGCTTGTAAACTCGAGGGAAGCCAAAATTGATTTATTTTGGACATGAGTTGACCCCCCCTTTATCTACATCAACTTCCTCTCCCATAGTGCACTAGGTGTGAGGGGTTTCTTCCATATAATACTCTAAATGGAGTCATCTGAGAGGCATAATGGTACGATTTATTGTACCAATACTCGACCCACGACAACTACTTTGCCCACAACTGCGGTGTTTCAGAAGCAAAACACCTCAAATAGGTCTCCAAACTTCTGTTTACCACCTCAGTTTGCCCGTCTGTTTGTGGATGGTAGGCGGTGCTTCTTTTTAGGGCAGTGCCCTGCATCCTGAACAACTCCCTCCAAAATTGGTTGAGGAACACTTTGTCTCGATCAGACACAATCGATTAAGGAATCCCATGCAGTCTCATGGCCTCCCTAATGAATGCTGCTGCTAGTGACACCGCGGTGTAAGGATGAATCCTTCTAATCTTGGTAAGCCGTCGATGAAATCCATGGACACTTCCTCCCAAACTCTATTTGGAAATGTCAATGATTGTAGTAATCCTCCTGGAGCGATGACAATGTATTTGTTTCTTTGGCACACTTCACACCTCGCCACCATCTCCTCAACATCTTTATGCATCCCCTTCAAGTAGAGCTCAACTGCTAGCCTCCTGTATGTCTTTTGAACTCCTGAATGACCTTCAATTGCGCTGCCATGGAACTCCTGCAGCAAGTTGGGAATATGTATGGAGGTTCGTGGCATCACAAGCCTCCCTTGATACAGTAGTCTCTCTCCCTCAATACAGTAACCAGGATGGCTACTCTTGTCTTTCCTCATATCTTCCCTGATCTTTTTCATTTCTTCATTCAACATGCTTTCTTCTTTGATGGCCCCCAGTCGACCATCAAGGGAACAAACACGGCCAATTCCTGGAGTTCCCCCACACATCTGGATAAGACGTCGGCTGCCTTATTTTCTAATTCTGGTCGATACTGAATCTCAAAGTCATAGCCCAAAAGCTTTGACTGATACCTCTGATGTTCCTCGGTCACCATTCGTTGTTCCAACAAGTATTTCAAACTCATATGGTGTGTACGAACAATGAAGTGTCTTCCCAGAAGATAAGGGCGCCATTTCTGAATGGCTAAGACGATGGCCATCAGCTCTCTCTTATATACTGACTTCAATCGAGCCCTGGTTGATAGCACCTGGCTGAAATAGGCTACAGGCATGTGATCCTGCATCAACACTGCTCTCAAGCCATACCCTGATGCATTAGTCTCCACTATAAAGGTCTGGCTGAAATCTGGAAGAGCTAACACTGGAACCGTCTTTATAGCCTTTTGTAATCTCTCAAAAGCCTATGTTGCTACCTCTCCCCACAAAAAAAATTCCTTCTTCAGTTGCTTAGTCAAAGGCCACGCGATGGTACTATATCCCTTCACAAACCTTCTATAGTTACCAGTCAGACCTAGGAAACCCCTCAACTCCCTTATGTTCCTAGGCCTTGGTCATTTCTGCATTGCCTCAATCTTGGACTGGTCGGCTGCCACTCCTTTAGGAGACACCACATGCCCCAAATATTCCACCATAGACTGGACGAAACTGCACTTCTTTAGGTTAGCTTTTAGCTGATGTTCCTGTAGGATCTTAAGTACCTCCTTCAAATGCTCCAAGTGCTCCTCACTTTGGTTGTACACCAAAATGCCATAAAAAAGACCAGCATAAACTTTCTGAGGTGCTGCTGGAACACTATGTTCATCAAGGACTGAAAAGTAGCAGGGGCGTTAGTGAGCCCAAATGACATCACCAAGAACTTGTAATGCCCCTCGTGCGTCTTGAAGGCCGTCTTCTGAATATCCTCCATTCTGATTTGGTGGTAGCCTAACTTCAGGTCCATCTTAGAAAACATTACTGCTCCGTGCAACTCATATAGTAACAAGTCAATCACCAGAATATGGAACTTATCCGGCACTGTCTCCTTGTTCAAAGCCCTGTAATCCATGCAAAACCTCCAACTCCCATCCTTCTTTTTGTCTAGTAGGACAGGGAGAAAGGTCTCATGCTGGGTTTGACTATCCTTGCCTCCAACATCTCCCTGATCAGCTTCTCGATTTCATCTTTTTGAATCTGGGGGTAGTGGTAAGGTCGGACACTAATTGGTGACACCACATCTTTCAGAAGGATTGCATGCTCCTGCTCTCTGGGTGGTGGTAAGCCTTGAGGTGGTTGGAACACTTCCCTGAACTGCTGTATGAGCTGTTGCACCACTAGTGGAATGTCTCCCTCATCCCGCACACTCACCCTCTCCCTCTCCAAGTGATGCAGCTCCACCAGATATCCACCTCCCACCTCCTGTATGGATCTGATCATGGATTTGAGAGATACCCCAGCCTTGGTCAGCCCAGCATCACCCTGAATCGTCCTCCTTCTTCCTCCCATCACTAGTTCCATCCTCAATGTCCTCCAATTGATCTTGGTTTCCCCCAATGTTTGCAGCCACTTCATCCCAAGGATGACATCAGGACTCCTCAATTCCAAGAGAAGGAAGTCCTCCCTCACATGAATCTCCTGAATCTTCAGCACTACCCCTCTACAAACTCCTCTACCCATTTCCACCTTTCCCGTGCCCATCATCATCCCATAGCCTCCTGTATCCACTAACTCCATCCCCAACAGCTCAACGATATGGTTGGAAATAAAATTGTGGGTTGCCCCACTGTCAACCAACACCACCACCTCACGGTCAGCTATCACTTCTTTCACTTTTATAGTGTGACTCGGAGTGAATCCCACTATAGAGTTCAGAGAGACTTCTGCCACATCCAGGTGTAGCTTCTCCTCCTCTTTAGATATGCTCCCACCTCCCTCCTCGTCTTCCTCGTCTTCACGGACAAGGAAAACCTAAAGAGTTTGGTCCTTGCACCTATGCCTCGGCATATACTTCTCATCACATCTGAAGTACAACCCCTTTGTCCTCTTATCTTGCATCTCCTTCTCTGTCAGCTTTTTGAATTGTCCCCTGTTTGTCCCCCGTTTCCCCCTCCAGATTTCTCCTTTGGCATTTCCTTCAGACTCCCTGGTGCTGCTCCTTTTGATGATAAGAAAGTGGTAGTCATACTGTATGACCCCTCTGAATAGTTTTCTCGAGCCCCTCTTTTTGATTTTTTCTGATCTTCCACCAACTGTTCCAGCTCTATAGCCTTCCCTAGATTCCTCAACTCCAACACCCTGACCGTTGTTCGTATCTCCAGTTTCAGCCCCTTAATGAAGTTCCCTTCCAGGGCTGACTCTTAAATGTGATCCAATCTGCTAGCCAAGTATTCAAATTTGTCCCGGTAGTCTGCCACAGTCCCCTCTTGAGTCAATGCAAAGAATTGCTCATAGAAGTCTACTCCCCCATCATCTCGGAAACGCTCTAATAAGTAATCTTTGAACTCTCTCAAAGCTCCGGATGGGCTCCCTCTTGTCACGCCACTGATACCATGCTAAGACGTTTCCTTAAAAACACAAACCCGCCGCTGTCAGCTTCTCTTCCTCTGTTAACCCGTTGATAGGAAAGTATCGCTCCACCTTGTAGATCCAGCCATAGCCGTCTTCACCCTCAAAGACTGGCATCTTCAGCTTCCTCACCCAGGGGTCTCCCCCGTTTCACCTGAATCCTCCATAACCTCCCATTCCTCGAATAGGAGGTGCTCCCCATATAACATCAGTTTTGCTCCAGTATCGTCCGGGCCGATCGTGGATCGTCCCGGAACGATCAGTTAAAGTTTTGTTACAGAATGTGTATAGAAGTTACAGGAAAGTTTTCCTCCCAGTATCGTCCAGGCCGATCGGGGATCGTCCCGGGATGATCGGAGCAATGCAAAAGTCAGAGAATAGGGGTTTTTATCGTCCGAGAAAATTAATTATCGTCCTGAAAAATCGTCCCAGGACGAAGTGATTTGTTCAGATCGTCCTGGACGATCGTGCGATTGGCCGAACCGATCTCAAGTTTATTTAAGGAAAATCAGCTCGTTTTGAAGAGAGAGAAAATCAGATTTTTATAAAATATCTTTTGAGAAGAGAGAAAGTCGAGGGCAAAAGAGAAAAAGTAGATTTTTGGGCAACGCCGGTCCGTTTTCGTCCGTCGAGACAGTTCAAGAAATTGGTGTACGCAAGGTAAGGCACATTCCGCCTTTCTCAATTTTCAGAACGGTGAAGTTTGAACGATTTTTTTGTCCGGATTTCATTTTCGTTAGCGAATTTCGTCCGTATTTTCCGATTGGTTCAGTATTTTTTGAATTTCTGTTGATCTGATTTCTGTACGGATTTTTGTCTGAGGTGTTTGATGTGGATTCTGAGAATTTTGATTGAGGGTTTGATGTCTTGCTGAGCTGTTGTAGCTCATCCTTGTTTTCTGCATGGTTTTTAGGTTCTGGGAGAGGGAAGGAAGTCTTGGAGTAGGAGTTCAGAGTCTGATCTGTTATAGGTATTTTGTACTTTTGATTTTTGTACAGTCATGGCTTTTCTGTTCTGTCTGAAAGCCATGAGCTGTATTTGTATATGATTTTTTTTTTAGGAAGAAAAAAATAGATGATCTGTTCCGCTGCATTTTGATGTTTATAGTAGCTCTGCGTGTCTGTTTCTGTGTGTAAATATTTGGAAGAAAGTTCTGAAACAAATTTCAAAGCTAGATCCTAGAATCAGTTCAATCAGTTTGAGTTTGGGCACGACCCGATATGAGCGGGATCCGTCCCGATCGGGTTGGGTCGTGACAAACTTTAGTGGTATCAGTGCAATTGTTTTGGAATTTGGATTGTAGGATTGTAAGGCAGAGCTATAGGAAGTGATCTGAGTCTGTCTGGGGTAGTTTTGGTTTGTCCGGATTTTTATTGTGTTGTTTTTGTGATTAGTTTTCTGGATTTCCTGGATTTTTTGTATGGATCTGCCAGACCTCGATATGACAGACGGTCAGAGTGCCAGTCAGGCAGCACCAGTGGGTAGTACAGCCCCAATGGTTGGTGCAGATACACTTTCCCAGTTTGCTACATTGGTTGCTCAGATGATGAGCGAGACTCACAGTAGAACCTCTACTGTTCGATCTGAGGATATTGATAGACATCTTCAGATGTTTCTGAGATTGAAACCACCGAGGTTTGAGGGCGCTGTTGAGCCCAGAGCAGCTGAGGAGTGGCTGAGGAGGTTAGAGAAGACTTTTGACGACATGCACTGTCCGTCAGACAGGAAAGTACCTTTGGCAGTTTTTTTGTTAGATGCGGAAGCAGAGCACTGGTGGGTAGGCCAGCAGAAAGCAAAGTTTCAGGGCAGATTGAACTCTCTGATTTCTTGGGAAGAATTTTCTGAGGTATTTCGATCTTGGTTTGTTCCCCCTTCTGCACAACAGCAGATGCATGAGAGTTTTCTGAGGCTGGTTCAAGGGAGCAGGACGGTGATGCAGTACGAGGCAGAGTTTACTGCCTTAGCCCGATATGCTCCGTAGCTGGTGAGTACTTCTACTGAGAAGTGCTATCGATTTCTGAGGGGACTACGAGACAGTCTGAGGCAGCCCCTGGTGCCATTTCATATTTCTGATTTTTCTGAGCTTGTGGAGAGAGCTCGTCTGATAGAGAACGATCTGATGGCTACTCAGCAGCGGTGGACTGCGAGTAGGAAGAGGTTTGGGGGTGATTCGAGCAGTAATTTCTCTGGCAAGAGGAGATTTGTTTCTGGTTCTGGAGACTCCAGGAGGAGTGGACAGTCAGGATTTCCTGGTACTGCTACGACCAGTACGACCAGCTCTGGATTTGTTAGTGGGGCACATGTGTGCCAGAGTTGTGGACGACGACTTTGGCCAGTGCTACAGGATGACTGGTTAGTGCTTCAGATGTGGTCAGCCAGGACATCGGATTGCAGAGTGTCCATAGGCTGGATTTGATCGACGATCTGAGTTCCGATCCGAGAGCTTTGTTAGACCTGCCGGTTCAGCAGGAAGACCGAGGACTGTTCCTCCACGCCCTGTGACTGAGGGATTTTCTGGTAGAGGTGGTGGTTCGAGTTCTGTGCCATGGAGACCACCTACTGTTAGTCAGAAGGAGCCTAGTAGTTCTATAGCTTCAGCTCCAACTCCAGTTCAGCCACGAGTGTACAGCCTGAGTCAGCAGGAGGCTGGAGATGCTCCGGATGTAGTGACATGTACGATTTATATTTCTGATCAGCCCTGTCGTGTTTTGTTTGATTCTGGAGCCAGTCACTCGTTTCTTTCCAAGCGTTGTTTTGATGCTTTACATCTGGATTCAATTTTGCTACCGGTTTCTCTTTCTGTGATTTTGCCGGCTGGAAGTAATTTGATTGCTCGAAAGTTTTGTTTTTGTGAGATTGATATTGCTGGCAAGAAGTTGAAATCGAGTTTGATTTTGTTGCCGATTTCTTCGTACGATGTGATTTTGGGCATGGATTGACTGAGTCTGTATGAGGCTCAGATTGACTGTTTGAAGAATCAAGTGAGCTTGCTTATGTCAGGAGAGAGATGTGTATTCCAAGGCTTACGAGGTGTTCTCTCTTGTCTGATTTCTGTATTGGAAGTGAGAAGAATGTGGAAGAAGGGTTGTCCGGTATTTGTGGCTTCGGTACGGGATATGAATCTGGATGTAGGTTCTGTTTCTGATATCCTAGTGGTACGAGAGTTTGCAGATGTATTTCCTGAAGAGTTGGTTGGTTTACCTCCGGATAGAGATGTGGAGTTCTCTATTGATATTTTTCCGGGTACAGCTCCGATATCAAAAGCTCCGTACAGGATGGCACCGAAAAAATTTTCTGAGTTGAAAGTTCAGCTTCAGGAGTTGGTGGATAGAGGATTCGTTCGTCCTAGTATTTCTCCTTGGGGAGCACCTGTTTTGTTTGTGAAGAAGAAGGACGGAACACTCCGTATGGGTGTTGACTACAGAGATTTGAATAAAGTCACGATCAAGAACAAATATCCTTTACCACGGATTGATGACTTGTTTGACCAGCTTTCTGGTTCTTCTGTATTTTCGAAGATTGATTTGAGATCTGAATATTATCAGGTGAAGGTGAAGGAAGCTGATGTGTTGAAGACATCTTTCAGTACTCGGTACGGACACTACGAGTTCTTGGTTATGTCTTTTGGGGTAACCAATGCACCTGCTATTTTTATGGATCTGATGAACAGAGTGTTCAGGGAATATCTAGATCAGTTTGTGATCGTCTTCATCGATGATATTTTGGTGTATTCTGCTTCTGAGGATGATCATGCCAGACATTTGAGCATTGTGTTGGAGACTTTGAGACGGCATTAGTTGTATGCTAAGTTCTCCAAGTGTGAATTCTAGCCGAAGAGCATTTCATTTCTGGGGCATGTGATTAGCGGTGAAGGTATTTCTGTTGATCCCCAGAAGATTCAGGCTGTTGCGGATTTGCCAAGGCCTACTACGGTATTTGAGGTACGTAGTTTCTTAGGCATGGCTGGATACTACAGGAAGTTTGTGAAAGTATTTTCTCAGATTGCTACGCCTCTGACGAGACTGACTCAGAAGTCAGTAGCTTTTGTTTGGACACCGGAGTGTGAGACTAGTTTTCAGAGATTGAAGGATTGTTTGACTTCAGCTCCAGTGTTAGCACTACCGTCAGGTACGGAAGGATTTCAAGTGTTCAGTGATGCTTCACTGAAAGGTTTGGGATGTGTGCTGCATCAGCATGGTCAGGTAATTGCTTATGCCTCGAGACAGTTAAAACCACATGTGAAGAATTACCCGACACATGATTTGGAATTAGCTGCAGTTGTTTTTGCTTTAAAGATTTGGCGTCACTATTTGTATGGGGCATCAGATGTGAGATCTTCACGGATCACAAGAGTTTGAAATACATTTTCACTCAGAAGGATCTGAATTTGAGGCAAAGAAGGTGGCTTGAGTTGATCAAACACTACGATCTGACGATTCAGTATCAGCCTGGTAAGGCTAATGTGGTAGCAGATGCTCTGAGCAGGAAATCTTCTGGATTATCAGGTATTCAGCTCACTTCTGATGATTTTCTGATTCGTGATATGGAACGTTTGCAGTTGAAGGTGATTTCCTCCAGTAGTTTGGATTCTGGAGTTTTGACTCAGTTGAGCATTCAGTCTTCTTTGGAAGACAGGATTCAGGAAGCCTAGAAGTTAGATTCTGATTATTCGACGTTGATTGCTCAGATTGAATCTGGTAAGAAGCCTGAACTCCGAGTTTCTGATTCTGATACTATTTTCTGCAAGAATAGGTTGTGGATTCCTGTGTTTGGAGATTTGAGGAAAGAGATTTTGTATGAATCTCATCATTCAAGCTACACTGTTCATCCGGGAAGTGGCAAGATGTACGGAGATATTAAGAGTTTGTTCTGGTGGCCGGGAATAAAAAAGGATGTAGCAGATTTTGTTGCTAGATGCGAGGCCTGTCAGTTGGTGAAGGCAGAGCATCAGCGATCTGGAGGACTTTTGCAGTCGTTGCCTATCCCTGAGTGGAAGTGGGAGGAGGTAACGATGGATTTTGCTATGCATTTTCCTCGATCAAGGCAAGGGCATGATGCCATTTGGGTGATTGTGGATCGATTGACGAAGTCTGCTCATTTTCTTCCGATCAGGCAGACCGATCCGGTGGATCGATTGACACAAGTATTTGTGAAAAAGATTGTTAAAATACACGGTGTGCCTAAGGTGATTGTTTCTGATCGAGATGGACGGTTTACTTCCAGACTTTGGAAGGGTATTCAGCAAGGTTTGGGTACGAAGTTACATTTCAGTACAACTTTTCATCCGCAGACTGACGGACAGTCTGAAAGGACTATTCAAGTACTGGAAGATCTGCTGAGGCTATGTGTTTTAGATTTTGTAGGAAGCTGGGAAGATCATATTCCTCTTATAGAGTTTGCTTAAAATAACAGTTTTCAGTCCAGTATTGGTATGGCATCTTATGAAGCTCTGTATGGCCGGAAGTGTAGAACTCCTTTGACTCTGACTGAGGTTGGAGATAGACAGGAGATGGGTGACACTTTTGTAGATGAAACTGTTAAGAAAGTCAATTTGATTAAAGAAAGGTTGAAAGCTGCACAAGATCGACAGCAGAAATATTACAATCAGAAGCACAGGTTCGTTGAATTTCAAGTTGGTGACTTTGTGTATGTCAAAGTCAGTCCGATGAAGGGTTTGAGCAGATTTGGCAGAGTGAGTAAGCTCAGTCTAAGGTATGTTGGACCTTTTAAAATCCTTGAAAGGATTGGTAAATCTGTTTATCGGCTGTTGTTATCTGATCAGATGTCTGATGTTCATAATGTGTTCCCCGTATCTATTTTGAGAAAGTAGATATCTGACTCTGGAAAGAAAGTGTCTGCTGATGAGGTTGAGATTCAGGAGAATCTGAGATATAAAGAAGAACCCGAGTTGATTCTAGCTTATGATGTTCGTAAGTTGAGAAGTAAACAGATTCCGATGGTTAAGGTGCAGTAGAAGCACCGAACTGCACGAGAAGCGACTTGGGAGGAGTCGGACATGAGGAAGTCGTATTCGTATTTGTTTTGACTGAGTTTTGATTGGACAATGTCGAGGACGACATTTTTTTAAAGTTGGGGAGATTGTAACATCAGTTTTGCTCCAGTATCGTCCGGGCCGATCGTGGATCGTCTCGGGACGATCAGTTGAAGTTTTGTTATAGAATGTGTACAGAAGTTACAGGAAAGTTTTCTTCCCAGTATCGTCCGGGCCGATCGGGGATCGTCCAGGGACGATCAGAGCAATGCAAAAGTTAGATAATAGGGGTTTTTATCGTCCGAGAAAATTAATTATCGTCTTGAGAAATCGTCTCAGGACGAAGTGATTTGTTCAGATCGTCCTGGACGATCGTGCGATCGGCCGGGCCGATCTCAAGTTTATTTAAGGAAAATCAGCTCGTTTTGAAGAGAGAAAATTAGATTTTTATAAAATATCTTTTGAGGAGAGAGAAAGTCGAGGGCAAAAGAGAAAAAGTGGATTTTTGGGCAACGCCGGTCCGTTTTTGTCCGTCGAGACAGTTCAAGAAATTGGTGTACGCAAGGTAAGGCACATTCCGCCTTTCTCAATTTTCAGAACGGTGAAGTTTAAACGATTTTTCTGTACGGATTTCATTTTCGTTAGCGAATTTCGTCAGTATTTTCCAATTGGTTTAGTTTTTACCGTGTAACTTTTGGTATGTTTCTTAGGTGCCGAGTGCGCACGTTTTAATTATTTTATGGAGAATTTTGACCGGATAGTTTTGATTCGGCGGTGTTTTATTTTGACTGTAATTTCTGATGAAGTCTGAAATTGTCTGGGCAGTAGAATAAAAGTCTTGCAATGTTGTTGTGAATATTCTATGCTAATTTGATAATTTGTGAAATTAAGAATTTTTGTGTAAATTCCGTATACTATCGTTATGCCGCTGGATTTTTGTACGATTTCTGAAATTGTCCGGATTTGTTCTGAAATGACATGATATGATTGTGTGCTATGAAAAGGGAGTTATAAGAGGTCAGGATCCTGTGAGATCCTGTGTGTGTCAAGGAAATATGAAATGAGCTCTGAAATCTAAAAACAAGTTCTGTTCCGGATCCGATGATAAGTTTCTTCTGGTGCTATGAGCACATCTGTTCTGGTGCCATGAGTACAAAGGGAGGCATAAGGGGCCAGAATCCGAGAGATTCTGTCAGTGTCTGTGAAGGGAGGTATAAGGGGCCAGAATCCGTTGAGATTCTGTCAGAGTCAGGGAATCTGTTCTGACTTTTGATATGTTCTGAATTGATATGATTTTTGATTCCCGTACGATTTTGATATGATTTATGATTCTGATACGATTCTGTTCTGTTCAGATTTGATCTGATCTGTATGATTCTGTTCTGATTCAATTTCTGGAATTATGATTTCTGTGATTTTTGTTCTGTTCTGATTCGATATACGATTCTGTTGATATGATTTCTGTACGGATTTTTGTCTGAGGTGTTTGATGTGGATTCTGAGAATTTTGATTGAGGGTTTGATGTCTTGCTGAGCTGTTGTAGCTCATCCTTGTTTTCTGCATGGTTTTTAGGTTCTTGGAGAGGGAAGGAAGTCTTGGAGTAGGAGTTTAGAGTCTGATCTGTTATAGGTATTTTGTACTTTTGATTTTTGTACAGTCATGGCTTTTCTGTTCTGTCTGAAAGCCATGAGCTGTATTTGTATATAATTCTTCTTTTTGAGGAAGAAAAAGATAGATGATCTGTTCCGCTGCATTTTGATGTTTATAGTAGCTCTGTGTGTCTGTTTCTGTGTGTAAATGTTTGGAAGAAAGTTCTGAAACAAATTCCAAAGCCAGATCCTGGAATCAGTTCAATCAGTTTGAGTTTGGGCACGACCCGATACGAGCGGGATCCGTCCCGGTCGGGTTAGGTCGTGACAAACTTTAGTGGTATCAGAGCAATGGTTTTGGAATTTGGATTGTAGGATTGTAGGATTGTAAGACAGAGCTATAGGAAGTGATCTGAGTCTGTCTGGGGTGGTTTTGGTTTGTCCGGATTTTTATTGTGTTGTTTTTGTGATTAGTTTTCTGGATTTCCTGGATTTTTTGTATGGATCTGCCAGACCTCGATATGACAGACGGTCAGAGTGCCAGTCAGGCAGCACCAGTGGGTAGTACAGCCCCAGTGGTTGGTGCAGATACACTTTCCCAGTTTGCTACATTGGTTGCTCAGATGATGAGCGAGACTCACAGTAGAACCTCTACTGTTCGATCTGAGGATATTGATAGACATCTTCAGATGTTTCTGAGATTGAAACCACCGAGGTTTGAGGGCGCTGTTGAGCCCAGAGCAGCTGAGGAGTGGCTGAGGAGGTTAGAGAAGACTTTTGACGGCATGCACTGTCCGTCAGACAGGAAAGTACCTTTGGCAGTTTTTCTGTTAGATGCGGAAGCAGAGCACTGGTGGGTAGGCCAGCAGGAAGCAAAGTTTCAGGGCAGATTGAACTCTCTGATTTCTTGGGAAGAATTTTCTGAGGTATTTCGATCTTGGTTTGTTCCCCCTTCTGCACAACAGCAGATGCATGAGAGTTTTCTGAGGCTGGTTCAAGGGAGCAGGACGGTGATGCAGTACGAGGCAGAGTTTACTGCCTTAGCCCGATATGCTCCGTAGCTGGTGAGTACTTCTACTGAGAAGTGCTATCGATTTCTGAGGGGACTACGAGACAGTCTGAGGCAGCCCCTGGTGCCATTTCATATTTCTGATTTTTCTGAGCTTGTGGAGAGAGCTCGTCTGATAGAGAACGATCTGATGGCTACTCAGCAGCGGTGGACTGCGAGTAGGAAGAGGTTTGGGGGTGATTCGAGCAGTAATTTCTCTGGCAAGAGGAGATTTGTTTCTGGTTCTGGAGACTCCAGGAGGAGTGGACAGTCAGGATTTCCTGGTACTGCTACGACCAGTACGACCAGCTCTGGATTTGTTAGTGGGGCACATGTGTGCCAGAGTTGTGGACGACGACTTTGGCCAGTGCTACAGGATGACTGGTTAGTGCTTCAGATGTGGTCAGCCAGGACATCGGATTGCAGAGTGTCCATAGGCTGGATTTGATCGACGATCTGAGTTCCGATCCGAGAGCTTTGTTAGACCTGCCGGTTCAGCAGGAAGACCGAGGACTGTTCCTCCACGCCCTGTGACTGAGGGATTTTCTGGTAGAGGTGGTGGTTCGAGTTCTGTGCCATGGAGACCACCTACTGTTAGTCAGAAGGAGCCTAGTAGTTCTATAGCTTCAGCTCCAACTCCAGTTCAGCCACGAGTGTACAGCCTGAGTCAGCAGGAGGCTGGAGATGCTCCGGATGTAGTGACATGTACGATTTATATTTCTGATCAGCCCTGTCGTGTTTTGTTTGATTCTGGAGCCAGTCACTCGTTTCTTTCCAAGCGTTGTTTTGATGCTTTACATCTGGATTCAATTTTGCTACCGGTTTCTCTTTCTGTGATTTTGCCGGCTGGAAGTAATTTGATTGCTCGAAAGTTTTGTTTTTGTGAGATTGATATTGCTGGCAAGAAGTTGAAATCGAGTTTGATTTTGTTGCCGATTTCTTCGTACGATGTGATTTTGGGCATGGATTGACTGAGTCTGTATGAGGCTCAGATTGACTGTTTGAAGAATCAAGTGAGCTTGCTTATGTCAGGAGAGAGATGTGTATTCCAAGGCTTACGAGGTGTTCTCTCTTGTCTGATTTCTGTATTGGAAGTGAGAAGAATGTGGAAGAAGGGTTGTCCGGTATTTGTGGCTTCGGTACGGATATGAATCTGGATGTAGGTTCTGTTTCTGATATCCTAGTGGTACGAGAGTTTGCAGATGTATTTCCTGAAGAGTTGGTTGGTTTACCTCCGGATAGAGATGTGGAGTTCTCTATTGATATTTTTCCGGGTACAGCTCCGATATCAAAAGCTCCGTACAGGATGGCACCGAAAAAATTTTCTGAGTTGAAAGTTCAGCTTCAGGAGTTGGTGGATAGAGGATTCGTTCGTCCTAGTATTTCTCCTTGGGGAGCACCTGTTTTGTTTGTGAAGAAGAAGGACGGAACACTCCGTATGGGTGTTGACTACAGAGATTTGAATAAAGTCACGATCAAGAACAAATATCATTTACCACGGATTGATGACTTGTTTGACCAGCTTTCTGGTTCTTCTGTATTTTCGAAGATTGATTTGAGATCTGAATATTATCAGGTGAAGGTGAAGGAAGCTGATGTGTTGAAGACATCTTTCAGTACTCGGTACGGACACTACGAGTTCTTGGTTATGTCTTTTGGGGTAACCAATGCACCTGCTATTTTTATGGATCTGATGAACAGAGTGTTCAGGGAATATCTAGATCAGTTTGTGATCGTCTTCATCGATGATATTTTGGTGTATTCTGCTTCTGAGGATGATCATGCCAGACATTTGAGCATTGTGTTGGAGACTTTGAGACGGCATTAGTTGTATGCTAAGTTCTCCAAGTGTGAATTCTAGCCGAAGAGCATTTCATTTCTGGGGCATGTGATTAGCGGTGAAGGTATTTCTGTTGATCCCCAGAAGATTCAGGCTGTTGCGGATTTGCCAAGGCCTACTACGGTATTTGAGGTACGTAGTTTCTTAGGCATGGCTGGATACTACAGGAAGTTTGTGAAAGTATTTTCTCAGATTGCTACGCCTCTGACGAGACTGACTCAGAAGTCAGTAGCTTTTGTTTGGACACCGGAGTGAGACGACTAGTTTTCAGAGATTGAAGGATTGTTTGACTTCAGCTCCAGTGTTAGCACTACCGTCAGGTACGGAAGGATTTCAAGTGTTCAGTGATGCTTCACTGAAAGGTTTGGGATGTGTGCTGCATCAGCATGGTCAGGTAATTGCTTATGCCTCGAGACAGTTAAAACCACATGTGAAGAATTACCCGACACATGATTTGGAATTAGCTGCAGTTGTTTTTTGCTTTAAAGATTTGGCGTCACTATTTGTATGGGGCATCAGATGTGAGATCTTCACGGATCACAAGAGTTTGAAATACATTTTCACTCAGAAGGATCTGAATTTGAGGCAAAGAAGGTGGCTTGAGTTGATCAAACACTACGATCTGACGATTCAGTATCAGCCTGGTAAGGCTAATGTGGTAGCAGATGCTCTGAGCAGGAAATCTTCTGGATTATCAGGTATTCAGCTCACTTCTGATGATTTTCTGATTCGTGATATGGAACGTTTGCAGTTGAAGGTGATTTCCTCCAGTAGTTTGGATTCTGGAGTTTTGACTCAGTTGAGCATTCAGTCTTCTTTGGAAGACAGGATTCAGGAAGCCTAGAAGTTAGATTCTGATTATTCGACGTTGATTGCTCAGATTGAATCTGGTAAGAAGCCTGAACTCCGAGTTTCTGATTCTGATACTATTTTCTGCAAGAATAGGTTGTGGATTCCTGTGTTTGGAGATCTGAGGAAAGAGATTTTGTATGAATCTCATCATTCAAGCTACACTGTTCATCCGGGAAGTGGCAAGATGTACGGAGATATTAAGAGTTTGTTCTGGTGGCCGGGAATAAAAAAGGATGTAGCAGATTTTGTTGCTAGATGCGAGGCCTGTCAGTTGGTGAAGGCAGAGCATCAGCGATCTGGAGGACTTTTGCAGTCGTTGCCTATCCCTGAGTGGAAGTGGGAGGAGGTAACGATGGATTTTGCTATGCATTTTCCTCGATCAAGGCAAGGGCATGATGCCATTTGGGTGATTGTGGATCGATTGACGAAGTCTGCTCATTTTCTTCCGATCAGGCAGACCGATCCGGTGGATCGATTGACACAAGTATTTGTGAAAAAGATTGTTAAAATACACGGTGTGCCTAAGGTGATTGTTTCTGATCGAGATGGACGGTTTACTTCCAGACTTTGGAAGGGTATTCAGCAAGGTTTGGGTACGAAGTTACATTTCAGTACAACTTTTCATCCGCAGACTGACGGACAGTCTGAAAGGACTATTCAAGTACTGGAAGATCTGCTGAGGCTATGTGTTTTAGATTTTGTAGGAAGCTGGGAAGATCATATTCCTCTTATAGAGTTTGCTTAAAATAACAGTTTTCAGTCCAGTATTGGTATGACATCTTATGAAGCTCTGTATGGCCGGAAGTGTAGAACTCCTTTGACTCTGACTGAGGTTGGAGATAGACAGGAGATGGGTGACACTTTTAGTAGATGAAACTGTTAAGAAAGTCAATTTGATTAAAGAAAGGTTGAAAGCTGCACAAGATCGACAGCAGAAATATTACAATCAGAAGCACAGGTTCGTTGAATTTCAAGTTGGTGACTTTGTGTATGTCAAAGTCAGTCCGATGAAGGGTTTGAGCAGATTTGGCAGAGTGAGTAAGCTCAGTCTAAGGTATGTTGGACCTTTTAAAATCCTTGAAAGGATTGGTAAATCTGTTTATCGGCTGTTGTTATCTGATCAGATGTCTGATGTTCATAATGTGTTCCCCGTATCTATTTTGAGAAAGTAGATATCTGACTCTGGAAAGAAAGTGTCTGCTGATGAGGTTGAGATTCAGGAGAATCTGAGATATAAAGAAGAACCCGAGTTGATTCTAGCTTATGATGTTCGTAAGTTGAGAAGTAAACAGATTCCGATGGTTAAGGTGCAGTAGAAGCACCGAACTGCACGAGGAGAGCGACTTGGGAGGAGTCGGAATGAGGAAGTCGTATTCGTATTTGTTTTGACTGAGTTTTGATTGGACAATGTCGAGGACGACATTTTTTTAAAGTTGGGGAGATTGTAACATCAGTTTTGCTCCAGTATCGTCCGGGCCGATCGTGGATCGTCTCGGGACGATCAGTTGAAGTTTTGTTATAGAATGTGTACAGAAGTTACAGGAAAGTTTTCTTCCCAGTATCGTCCGGGCCGATCGGGGATCGTCCAGGGACGATCAGAGCAATGCAAAAGTTAGATAATAGGGGTTTTATCGTCCGAGAAAATTAATTATCGTCTTGAGAAATCGTCTCAGGACGAAGTGATTTGTTCAGATCGTCCTGGACGATCGTGCGATCGGCCGGGCCGATCTCAAGTTTATTTAAGGAAAATCAGCTCGTTTTGAAGAGAGAAAATTAGATTTTTATAAAATATCTTTTGAGGAGAGAGAAAGTCGAGGGCAAAAGAGAAAATATCGTCCGGCTGATTTTTGGGCAACGCCGGTCCGTTTTTGTCCGTCGAGACAGTTCAAGAAATTGGTGTACGCAAGGTAAGGCACATTCCGCCTTTCTCAATTTTCAGAACGGTGAAGTTTAAACGATTTTTCTGTACGGATTTCATTTTCGTTAGCGAATTTCGTCAGTATTTTCCAATTGGTTTAGTTTTTACCGTGTAACTTTTGGTATGTTTCTTAGGTGCCGAGTGCGCACGTTTTAATTATTTTATGGAGAATTTTGACCGGATAGTTTTGATTCGGCGGTGTTTTATTTTGACTGTAATTTCTGATGAAGTCTGAAATTGTCTGGGCAGTAGAATAAAAGTCTTGCAATGTTGTTGTGAATATTCTATGCTAATTTGATAATTTGTGAAATTAAGAATTTTTGTGTAAATTCCGTATACTATCGTTATGCCGCTGGATTTTTGTACGATTTCTGAAATTGTCCGGATTTGTTCTGAAATGACATGATATGATTGTGTGCTATGAAAAGGGAGTTATAAGAGGTCAGGATCCTGTGAGATCCTGTGTGTGTCAAGGAAATATGAAATGAGCTCTGAAATCTGAAAACAAGTTCTGTTCCGGATCCGATGATAAGTTTCTTCTGGTGCTATGAGCACATCTGTTCTGGTGCCATGAGTACAAAGGGAGGCATAAGGGGCCAGAATCCGAGAGATTCTGTCAGTGTCTGTGAAGGGAGGTATAAGGGGCAGAATCCGTTGAGATTCTGTCAGAGTCAGGGAATCTGTTCTGACTTTTGATATGTTCTGAATTGATATGATTTTTGATTCCCGTACGATTTTGATATGATTTATGATTCTGATACGATTCTGTTCTGTTCAGATTTGATCTGATCTGTATGATTCTGTTCTGATTCAATTTCTGGAATTATGATTTCTGTGATTTTTGTTCTGTTCTGATTCGATATACGATTCTGTTGATATGATTTCTGTACGGATTTTTGTCTGAGGTGTTTGATGTGGATTCTGAGAATTTTGATTGAGGGTTTGATGTCTTGCTGAGCTGTTGTAGCTCATCCTTGTTTTCTGCATGGTTTTTAGGTTCTTGGAGAGGGAAGGAAGTCTTGGAGTAGGAGTTTAGAGTCTGATCTGTTATAGGTATTTTGTACTTTTGATTTTTGTACAGTCATGGCTTTTCTGTTCTGTCTGAAAGCCATGAGCTGTATTTGTATATGATTCTTCTTTTTGAGGAAGAAAAAGATAGATGATCTGTTCCGCTGCATTTTGATGTTTATAGTAGCTCTGTGTGTCTGTTTCTGTGTGTAAATGTTTGGAAGAAAGTTCTGAAACAAATTCCAAAGCCAGATCCTGGAATCAGTTCAATCAGTTTGAGTTTGGGCACGACCCGATACGAGCGGGATCCGTCCCGGTCGGGTTAGGTCGTGACAAACTTTAGTGGTATCAGAGCAATGGTTTTGGAATTTGGATTGTAGGATTGTAAGACAGAGCTATAGGAAGTGATCTGAGTCTGTCTGGGGTGGTTTTGGTTTGTCCGGATTTTTATTGTGTTGTTTTTGTGATTAGTTTTCTGGATTTTCTGGATTTTTTGTATGGATCTGCCAGACCTCGATATGACAGACGGTCAGAGTGCCAGTCAGGCAGCACCAGTGGGTAGTACAGCCCCAGTGGTTGGTGCAGATACACTTTCCCAGTTTGCTATATTGGTTGCTCAGATGATGAGCGAGACTCACAGTAGAACCTCTACTGTTCGATCTGAGGATATTGATAGACATCTTCAGATGTTCTGAGATTGAAACCACCGAGGTTTGAGGGCGCTGTTGAGCCCAGAGCAGCTGAGGAGTGGCTGAGGAGGTTAGAGAAGACTTTTGACGGCATGCAGTGTCCGTCAGACAGGAAAGTACCTTTGGCAGTTTTTCTGTTAGATGGGGAACAGAGCACTAGTGGGTAGGCCAGCAGGAAGCAAAGTTTCAGGGCAGATTGAACTCTTTGATTTCTTGGGAAGAATTTTCTGAGGTATTTCGATCTTGGTTTGTTCCCCCCAACCGCCGGCCACCCTAGGCCCGCCGGCCGACCACCTTGCCGCCGGCCACCCTCCCTCTCCACCACTTCTCCCCTTCTCCTTCCCCAACTCATTGAAATTTGAGTTTCAAATTTCACTACTTTCCAAATTGGGAAATTCTATTTTTGGAAAGTTTTTGAAAATCAATCCAAAATAAAATTTACATGAAAGTGGATTTATTTTCAAATTTTCCTAGTCATCAAATCCTATTTGGAAACCCCCCTTCCTCTCTCCCCAATTCCCTCCCTCTCTAGCCATGCCGCCGGCCCCCTATGGGGAATCCCATTAATTGCTCAATTAATCCCCAAATCCTCTTTGAAATTCAAATTAGGATTGAATACTTTTCCCTCCACTCATCTTAAAATTGAAATAATTTCAGTTTTATTTCCCCTAATCCCCCTCTTCCTATCGCCGACTCTCCCATAACCTCTCCCCAATTGAAATTTTTAATTAATGCATTGATTACATTAATTGGAATTTCAAAATTCATATTCCTTCCCTCCCAATTTCACAAAACTGAAATTAAACTTCAGTTTTGTTCTCAACCAGCCCGCCCCCTCACCCTTGCTCTACCGCCGGCCCTCCTTTCCCTCTCCAAGCCGCCGCCCCTCTCTCCCTTCCTTTGGAGACCTTTCTTGCGGCGACCACCCGGCTTCACTTGCAAGAATGCATGGACGAGCCCGAGTGGAACTTCGGGTTTGAATACGACAACAACGGAAGGGTCAACATCCTCCGATCACAGTTCTTCGACGTCGGCTTTGACTTCGACGACACCGTCGAAGAATACTTGGACCGGATCTTGCCTACGCTAGTGGATTCCATCGACGAACACTTCTCCGTCTACACGTGGATTATCAAAGGTCGATCTACCGTGCCCCCTCCGCCTCTGAGATCCTTCCCCACGGCGACGTTCCTTGGCACCTCCATCTTAATGGCAACCTCGATGCTAGTCTGGACAATCTTCCGCCGCTCAACCTAGTCTCCGTAGGAAAGAGAGATAAATGTCTCAAGGTGTGAACAACTCCGTATTAATTGTGAGATTTTTATTTACTAGTCGTAGCCTTATGTTTTCCTTTGCAATTGTTTAAATAGTTTGGCTATCTTGTTGAAGTTTCTATGCCTAGCAAGTTGAACATTATGAATTTCTTGTAATCGAATTAACTTTGATACATGATTATATAATTGGTTGAGCTAGAATTTAATTCTATTTTAACTCTTGTGTAACTCCATCCATGCATCACATCATCTACCTTCTTCCTGACCATCTCTCTTCCCACGGATCAGAAAGATCTTCTTCTGGTTGTCAAAAACCCGCAGAAATTTCTGAATCTCAGCCGCCGAAGGTCCCAAATTTACGCTTTGATACCAATTTGATAGGAAATACTTGAGTTCGTAAGTAACTCTAAGGTAATACTTGAGTTCGCAAGCAACCCTAACCCAAATCGGTGATCAAACAACGAGAATACTGCTGTCAACAGCAGGAAAACAGCACAATCCAGGGAGATCTGAGAGAAAAACTCAAGTAGTGACTTGTATTCCACTAGAAGATGAAGTAAAATAGCAAAGATACAATTGTTCTTCAATTCGAGAGGAAGAATAACTCTCCAAATCTCTGGCAATGCCAAGAGCCCAAAGCACAAGAACCCTAGATCTCAAATCTCATTCCAATTCCAGATGATCCTAATTCCCTCATATTCCCCTAATTAACATCAAAGGAGAATTCCAACTTATCTAATCAGCCATTACATTCAAATCTTTCCCCCAAAAAATTGCATTAAACCCATCATGGGGCCCACAGGAGTTCCGTCCCCCTCTCCCTATTTTTTTCTTCCGCCGAGTATAGACCTGGACCGGTCCAGCCGGCCCCTCCTGGGCCGGCGTGGAAGCAAGCGTAAAAATCTACTTAAGCGAAAACCTTTAGACTCTAAGGTTGACATCCATAATTCAAGTTTACCTTCAACTCCCTCTTTAGTCTTATCAACAAGAAGAACATCGTCAGCAAAAAGCATACACCAAGATACATTCTCTTGCAAATCTCTAGTAAGAACATTCATGACTAAAGAAAAAAGATATGGGCTTAAAGCTGATCCTTAATGTAATCCAACTAAAATTGAAAATACTTGGTCAAACCACCTTGTGTTTGACCACAAGTAACAGCTTAGACAAACATATCCTTAATGACTTGAATATAAGAATTATTAATCCCTTTCATTTTTAGAACTCTCCATAGCACTTCTCTTGGAACTTTATCATATGTTTCTTCTAAATCAATAAATATCATAACCCTTCATATTTCTCCATCAAACATCTCAATAACTGTATGGCTTCCATAGTAGACCTATCTAACATGAATCTAAATTAATTTTGAGAAACATTAGTATCACGTCGTAACCTATGCTCCATAACTCTCTCATAGTTTTAAAGTATGACACATCAACTTAATTCTTCTATATTTACACAATCTTGTGCATCACCTTTATCTTTAAAGATAGGAATCAACACACTCATTATCCACACATATGACATCTTTTTATCCTTTAAAATAATATTAAAAAGTTTAGTAAGCCCAAAAAATCCTTCATCTCCTAAGCATTTCGAAACCTCTATTAGAATATCATTAGATCCAATAGCTTTCCCACATTTAATTTTCTTTAAAGCCTCTCTAATATCAGTTTTAGTAATACGTTGATAAAAATAAAAATCTTTATTTTCATTTAAAGTGTTAAGGTCACTAAAGTCAATCGTATTTTCACAATCTTCATTGAAAATCTTAGAAAAATATCTCATCCACCTTTGTTAAATATCCTCTTCTAAAAAAATATTTTTTGATCTTTGTCCTTAATACACTTCACTTGAACTAAATTCTTACTACTTATATCTCTTTGTTTAGCTAGGTTATACATCTATCTTTTGCTCTCTTTAGTATGTAATTTATTATATAAATCATCAAAAGCTGAAGTTTTTGCATCGCAGAATACTTTCTTAGACTCCTTACGGGCAACTTTTTGCCCACATCCGTCCATTATGTGAGAACTCTTGCCTATTTAACACTACATTCGGGCACCGATGCAGTGGCCTTTGCACACCTCTTACAATATTCGGGCCATACAACACATTGCTTTCAGAGAACACCCTATCATTAACACTATATGTTAAAGGATTCATGTCATGATTATTCGACAAGTTTTATTTTGGTTATCGACTACCTAATGCAATCCTCCACTTTTCTCATCTATGACTTGAGATATGTCAATGACAGTGTTAAATTTATGTAATACTACAACCATTAATTAAACTTCCTTACCTTCTCTTTAATTTCCCACCTTCCTGCTTTCTCCCCAGCAGTCAAAAGACCTGCATTTAGCAGCAGCCTCTAGCTCTCACTCCTCGGCATGCTTAGACTCTAGGGCTAGGGACTTGGGTATGGAGGAATGAATGGCTTAAGGCATTTCATTAGCTAAGCATTCCACTAATAATATAGCTAAACATTCCACTACTAATATAATATTACAACAAAATCCTAATTCCACTAAAACATCTCAACAAAATATCTCAACCGTATAATCTTAATCAAACCCTTGCATGCTCGGTTTAGTGGGATTGTCACAACAGAATGCACTAAATAAGGTTTATACGCTTATATGCATTAAATAAGGTTTTAATTAAGCTACTATAACATTTAGTACTTAAATGTGAATTTTTCAAAGCTTAAAATTATAAATGTCCATTTACTGAATAAAGATGCATATATATTATTATGATTATATTTTAAATATGCATCCAACTTGAAGAAAAGTCATACTTACCTTTGTTTTGAAAATTTTGGGTGTTATAATTCACCACTCCTTATTGAAATATCATCCTCAAAATTCATTGTATTTATGATCATCAAATAAATGAGGAAATTTTGATCTCCCAAGTTGCCTTTTTTTGTTTGTATTATTATTTCACTTTGACATAAGTGATCTGACAATTTCTGAGCTGTTTACTATCAATGTCTATTATTCTTTTTGGCATATTTTTTTTTAAAATCAATTTCATCATGTGAAATTCTCTGATGGGCATTTGTAACCCATTTTCTTAATAGTGATACATGATAATATTATGAATATTTGATATATCAACTAGAATCGCAAGTCTATAAGCAACCTTACCAATCTTTTCAATAACTTCAAAGGGTCCTATATATCTATAACTCAATTTGCCTTCTTGCCCAAATATGACTGTACTTTTTATAAGTTTAACCTTTAGAAATACAAAGTTACTAATTTCAAAACCTATTGCTCTATGCTTAGGGGCATAATACTTTTCTTGGCGATCCTGAGTAGTTTCAATCTCTGATTAATCGAACTTTTTTTTTGTTGCTTTATCAACTAAGTTTGGGCCCATTAATTATCTTCCACCTACTTCAATCGAATTTAAGGGAGTTTTACACTTTCTACCATAAAGTGCTTCATAGGATGCTGTTTGTATACTTGATTGATAACTATTATTATAAGCAAATTTATCAATAGTATGTGATCCTCCCAATTAACTCTAAGTTTCAAAACACATAATGTCAACAAGTCTTTTAGTTCTTGAATGATTCTTTCATATTGACCATCAGTCTGAGGATAAAAAGTTGTACTTAAGTGTAAGTTTATGCCCAAGTTTTCCTGAATGCTTTTCCACATCCTAGAAGTAAATCAACCATCTTTATCTGAAATGATAACTTTTGGAATACCATGCAATCTAATTCACTTACAGGTGTGCCAATTTATCTGTTGAATTAGTTTCTTTGATAGGAAAAAAATGAGTTGATTTGTCAGTCTATTAATAATCACCCAAATACTGTCATGTCCTTATTTGGATCTTAAAAATCCCATAATAAAATTCATTGTACTGTCTTCCCACTTTCACTCATGAATAGGTAATGATTGCAGTAATCCACTAGGTCGTTGATGTTCAACTTTTGCAAGTTGACATGCTTCACATTTTGATACATATTCAACAACATCTTTCTTCATGCCTGCCACCAAAAAATTAATTTCAAAATTTTATACATTTTGGTACTGCATGAATGAATTGTGTAGCCAGAATGATTAACTTTTCGCAAATTTTTTTTCATAACTCTGAATCACCAAGTGCCCACAACTGAGATTTATGCTTAATGATTTCATTAGTATCAACAGAAAGATATGATATTTTCTCTAATTGAGCTTGCCTCATTAACTTAGGATACTCATTATTGACCTTTTGAGACTCTCTAATAAGTTTGGTTAAGGTTGATTTTACTGTCATTTGATATAAGTATTTCACATTTTTAAAATCTCTAATCTCCAATTGTAGATTCTCCATTTTTTTAATCAATCAAACCTTGTGAGTAATTATCCAATTCATCATTCCCATGGATTTGAGACTCAAGGCATTAGCCACAATCTTAGCTTTTCCAGGATAATACTGAACATCCACATTATAGTCCTTAATTAACTCCAACCATTTTCTCTGTCTCAGATTTAGTTCTTCCTTAAAAATATATATTTTAGGCTTTAATGATCAGTAAAGATTTCGCATCTTACACCATACATGTGATGCTTTCAAATATTCAAAGCAAATAGCATTGCAGCTAGCTCTAGTTCATGAGTAAGATAATTTCTTTAATATAGCTTCAACTCTCTCGATGCATATTCAATTACCTTTTTATTTTGCATTAGAACACATCATAAACCCTTCAAAGAAGCATCACTTTAAATTTGAAATACTTCTGTTCCTAAGGGAAGGGTCAACAATGGTGCTATAGTTAGATGCATCTTGAATGCCTGAAAGATTTTCTCATATTTTATAGTTTATTTAAATTTAACATCCTTCCTCATCAGCTTGGACAATGGCATTGCAATTTGTGAGAATCTTTTAAGAAACCTCTTGTAGTATCCATCCAATTCCAAGAAGTTACGAACCTCTATAACATTCTTTGGTGTAGGCCATTCCACAATTGCTTTTACCTTCTATAGGTCTATTGAAATTCCTTCACCACTATTAATATGCTATAATAAGATAATACTCCATAGCGCCAAAATTCACATTTTCAATATTTTTTATATAGATTGTTTTTCTTCAAATATTTTCAAAACTATCCTTAAATGCTCAACATGCTCATCATCAGTCCTTTAGTATATCAAAATATCATCAACGAAAATAATCACAAACTGATCCATATACTTCTTGAAAACCTGATTCATTATATTCATTAAAATAGCAGGAGCATTTGTTAATCCAAAAGACATGACTATAAACTCAAAATGATCATACATAGTCCCAAAAGCTATCTTACTAATATCTACTTTTTAACCCTCACTTGATGATACTTTGATCTAACTCATTATTTCGATGAATCATTTCTTCGGACAGAAGAAGATTCTGTAAAAATTGACTCGAAATCTCACTTATCGGAGTCCATTGTGGAAGAATCTTCTGAGGAATTGGCCGTGATATATCTGATCCATGCATCATATCATGAAAAATTGATACAAATTTTTGACTACTAATAGCCAATTTTGAAAAATACTTTGGCACTTGCTAGCTAATCAAATAAGTCATTCGTGCGGAGATAATAGATATTTATTCCTGATGATCACCTTGTTCAACTCTCTATAGTCTATACACATTTGCGTGGATTCAACTTTCTTCTTAACAAAAAGTACAAGTGCACTCCAACGTGAATGACTAACTTAGAGAAATCCCTTATACATCAATTCCTGTAATTGAGTTTTTAATTCATGCAATTCCTTTGGAGCCATCCTATAAGGAGATTTATAAATTGTTGATATTCTTGGTTGTAGTTCTATCTCAAATTCAACGTCTCTAGGTAACTCTTTTGGAAAGACATTTGAAAATTTTGAAACCACTATAATATGTTGTAATGCTTGTACATCTTTGTTTAAGACCTCCATTTTAGCTAAGAACACAAACTCACCCCTTCGATATTTATCCTTTTTCATTGCACTAATAAGAGAGAATATTGCATTCTTCTCATATGGAAAGTAGGTCTTCTCAGGTCTTCTCATTTGGCAAACTAAACTTTATTCTTTCCTTCAAATATTCAATTGTAACAAAATATTTAACTAGCTAATACATTCCCAAAATGATATTAAAATTTTTAATAGGCACTAAAATTAGTTCTGCTGAAAGTTTGTGAACCTGAATGTCCAAATTCATAAAACACATATTATTGACATACAAATTATCCCATGTCGGCATCATAACACACAAGGCAAATATAAAATATACGGTCTTAACAGATAAATCAGAATAACTTTCATCAAAAATAAATGAATGGGAGGCACTAGAATAAAAAATAATTCTACCAAATTTATTTAAAATCAAAAGTATAACTATAACAACCTCCTTGGAATCTTTGCCTTTCTGAGGTGTGGTGGAAAACACTAGCTTTCATTGTTGGATTACCTTTAATATATGATGCTTCTCTTAGCTGAACTTGCAGCTTCCCTTACACTATTGGCTTTCCCTGATACTGAATTTTTTCATCCTGATCGCCTTTTAGATATCTCTTTTGTTGTGCTTGCTCATGATATCCCTGTGGTCCAACCCGGACCGGTCCACTGTTACTCCAGGTGGAGAAAACAGGGGCGGGCGGAAACGTGAGGTCCACGTGGGCTCTTGGGGGGAGGTTTAGGAGGGAAATTTTGAATGTGAGGGCTGTTTTAGGAAGTTTATTATTGTCCTTTATGATTAATTTTGTATAATTAGGAGTTTGGGGGGGAATTTGCATCTTATCTTGAATTTGAGTTTTCTCTTTGAGATCTAGGGTTTGTTTTGGGCTCTTGGCTTCGCCGGAGACTTTGGAGAGTACGTTCTTCCTCTGGAATTGAAGAACAAATTGTATCTTTGCTATTTGTTTCGTCTACTAGTAAAATACAAGCCTTTGCTTGCGTTGTCTCTCAATTTTCTCGCAATTTTCACTGTTTTCCTGCGCATAGTGACTGTCCACTGTTGGAGATAGCAGTTTTATCCTTGTTCTGCTTCAGTTTTGGCTAGGAACTACTTGAAATCAAGTATTTCCTATCAAATTGGTATCAGAGCAGCGATTCGGGACCACCGGCGGCTGAAATTCTGAAATTTCAGCAAGTTTTTCTTTTCCGGAAGAAGATTTTTTGTGATCCGTTAGAAGAAAGATGGCCGGAAAGAAGGTGGAAGCATTAGAAGGCGAGTTCGGACAACTGAAGACAGATATGGAGGGAAAATTCCTGGAAATCTCCACCAACAATGACAGGTTGGAAGGGAGGTTCGTGGCTATGGAAGAAATGATGAAGAAATTATTGGAGATGAAGACCAATCCGGAGACATCGGAAGTGAGAGAGACTACTGACGGCCATGGCGTAGGAGGAAATCCAAACCCAATCCGGTGGAGGAGGAATCCGGAGGTGAAGATTATTAAAAGGGACGACGACATGCCACCTCTAGAGCCACTCTCTAGAGAGGAGATGAGCATGGGAAATGACCGTCGAGGTGCTGATTTTCAGCGTCGAGGTGCTGGAGGTGCTGATTTTGAAAGAGGAAGGGGGGTTTATGACGACGAACTCGGATACCAGCGTTGGAGGGAGGACTGGGACACTTGGGGAGCACCTCATCTTCGAGGAATGGGAGGTTATGGAGAGTACCGGGGCAATGGAAGGGATCCGAGGGTGAGGAAGTTGAAGATGCCCATCTTTGAGGGCAAGATGGCCATGGCTGGATTTACAAGGTAGAGCGTTACTTTGCTGTCAACGGACTGACAGACGATGAGAAGCTGACGGCGGCAGGATTGTGTCTGGAATGGAAGGCGTTGGCCTGGTATCAGTGGCGAGACAAGAGAGAGCCTATCAGGAACTGGAGAGAGTTCAAGGATTGTTTATTAGAATGTTTCCGAGCCGATGGGGGAGGAGACTTCTATGAACAGTTCTTTGCTCTGACTCAGGAGGGGACCGTGGCCGATTACCGGGACAGATTCGAGTATCTGGCTAGCCGTTTGGATCACATCTCAGAATCAGCCCTAGATGGAAATTTCATGAAGGGGCTCAAACTTGAGATACGAACAACTGTCAGAGTGTTGGAGCAAAGGAATTTAGGCAAGGCTATGGAGCTTGCACAATTGGTGGAAGATCAGAAGAGATCAGAAAGAGGAGCTCGAGGCAACTACTCAGGGGGGTCGTACAAGATGACTACTGCGGTATTACCCTCTAAATGGGTAGCGCCGGGGGGTCAGAAGGAAGCACCCAAGGAAAAGACTGGAGGAGAAAATGGGGGACAGTTCAAAAGGTTGACCGAAAAAGAAATGCAGGACAAAAGAGCAAAAGGTTGTGCTTCAGATGTGATGAGAAGTACATGCCGGGGCATAGATGCAAGGACCGATCTCTTCATGTTCTCCTCGTTTGCGAAGATGAGGAAGACGAAGAGAGGTGGGAATGACCCCGAGGTGGAGGAGGAAGAGAAGTTGCATCTGGATGTAGCAGAAGTCTCTCTGAACTCAGTAGTGGGACTCACTTCGAGTCACACTATGAAGGTGAAAGGAGAGATCTCGGGTCGTGAGGTTGTGGTGTTGATAGACAGTGGAGCGACACACAATTTTATTTTCACCCAGATTGTTGATGTGATGGGGATGGAGCTAGTGGATACCGGAGGTTACGGGGTAATTATGGGCACCGGAAAGGTGGAGATGGGTCGAGGTGTCTGCCGAGGAGTAGTATTGAAGATTCACGGGATCCTGGTAAAGGAAGACTTCCTTCCCTTGGAATTGGGGAGTACGGATGTCATCCTTGGGATGAAATGGCTGCAGACACTGGGAGAGACCAAAATCAATTGGGGAACACTAAAGATGGAGCTGGTGGTTGGTGGCAGGAAGAGAACGATTCAGGGTGATCCCGGGCTGACCAAAGCAGGGGTTTCTCTCAAATCCCTCATCAGAACCATTCATGAGGAAGGAGGAGGCTTCTTAGTAGAGTTACACCGCCTGGAAGGAGTCAGATTGGAGAAGGAAGGCAATGTTCCCTCTGCAGTACAGCCGCTCATACACCAGTTCAGCGAATTCTTTCAACCGCCCCAGGGGTTACCTCCTCAGAGAGAGTTGGAGCATGCCATTACTCTGAAAGAAGGTGAAACTCCGATCAGCGTCCGTCCTTACCGCTATCCACAGATTCAAAAAGATGAGATTGAAAAGCTGATCCGGGAAATGCTGGAGGCAGAGATTATCAGACCCAGCAACAGCCCTTTTTCCAGTCCAGTCATCCTAGTTAAGAAGAAGGACGGGAGTTGGAGATTTTGTGTGGATTACAGGGCTCTGAATAAAGGCACTGTACCAGACAAGTTCCCAATTCCTGTGATTGATGAGCTATTGGACGAGCTACATGGTGCAGTGATGTTCTCTAAGCTAGATCTAAAATCTGGCTACCACCAGATCAGGATGAAGGAGACTGATGTTCCAAAGACAGCGTTCAGGATTCATGAAGGACATTATGAATTTCTGGTAATGCCCTTTGGATTGACTAACGCTCCTGCAACATTTCAGTCCCTGATGAATCGGGTATTCAAGGAGCACCTTAGGAAGTTTGTCCTAGTCTTTTTCGATGACATCCTGGTGTACAACAAGACTGTGGAGGAACACTGGGAGCATTTGAGAGTGGTATTGGAAGTGCTACAGGAGCACCAGTTGAAAGCCAACCTGAAGAAGTGCAGTTTTGCTCAGGCAAGTGTGGAATACTTGGGACATGTGGTATCACAAGAGGGAGTAGCAGCGGATCAAACTAAAATTGAAGCAATGCAGAAATGGCCGCTACCTAGGAACCTCAGGGAATTGAGGGTTTTTCTAGGATTGACTGGATACTACAGGAAGTTCGTGAAGGGATACAGTACCATTGCCTGGCCTTTGACTGAGCAGCTGAAGAAGGATAATTTTTGCTGGGGAGAGGCGGCCACCCAGGCATTCGAGAGGTTGAAAGAGGCCATGACGACGGTCCCTGTTCTAGCTCTTCTAGACTTTGATCAGTCTTTTGTAGTAGGGACAGATGCCTCAGGATATGGGTTAGGGGCGGTGTTGATGCAGAATCACAGGCCAGTAGCATACTTCAGTCAAGTGCTTTCAGTCAGAGCTAGATTGAAGTCAGTGTATGAAAGAGAGCTGATGGCCATTGTTTTGGCATTCCAAAAGTGGCGGCCATATCTCTTGGGAAGACACTTCATTGTACAGACTGATCAGAGGAGCTTGAAGTATTTGTTAGAGCAAAGGATGGTGACCGAAGAGCATCAGAGGTGGTTATCCAAGCTATTAGGCTATGATTTTGAGATCCACTATAAGCCTGGTTTGGAGAATAAGGCGGCCGACACTTTATCCAGATGAGTTGGGGAGATTCAGGAGTTGGTTGTGTCAGCGCCATTGATAGTAGATTGGGGGGCCATCAAAGAAGAAAGTATACTGAACGAGGAACTGAGGAAGATCAGGGAGGATCTGGAGAAAGACAGGAGTAGTCATCCTGGTTACTACATTGAAGGGGGGAGACTATTGTACCAGGGGAGGTTCGTGATGCCACGAACTTCCATACACATTCCCCACCTGTTGCAGGAATTTCATGGCAGCTCAGTTGGGGGTCACTCAGGAGTTCAGAAGACATACAGGAGGCTGGCAACAGAACTTTATTGGAAGGGGATGCATAAAGACGTGGAGGAGTTGGTGGCGGGTTGTGAGGTCTACCAAAGAAACAAATACATGGCCATGGCCCCAGGAGGTTTACTACAACCATTGGCACTTCCAAACAAAGTCTGGGAGGAAGTGTCCATGGATTTCATCGATGGATTACCCAGGTCAGAAGGATTCACGGTGATACTGGTAGTGGTGGACCGGCTTAGCAAATATGCACACTTCATTCCACTCAGACATCCCTACACCGCAGTGACAGTAGCTTCAGCTTTCATCAGGGAAGTGACAGACTGCACGGAGTACCAGAAGCGATCGTATCAGATAGGGACAAGGTGTTCCTCAGCCATTTTTGGAGGGAGTTATTCAGATTGCAGGGAACAGTGCTCAAGAGGAGCACATCCTACCACCCACAGACGGATGGCCAGACGGAAGTAGTCAACAGGAGCTTGGAGACGTACCTAAGATGCTTTGTTTCGGAGACACCAAAGCTATGGGCAAAGTGGCTATCCTGGGCTGAGTACTGGTACAACACTTCATTTCACTCGGCTTCACAAATGACTCCATTCAAGCTGTTGTATGGGCGGGATCCCCCACACTTGGTACACTTTGGGAGCAGTAGTACCCCGGTTTCGTCAGTAGAAGAGTACTTGGAGGAAAGGGACCGAGTGCTAGAAGAGTTGAAGAGGCATTTGCTGAGGGCGCAACAAATCATGAAGAAGCAAGCAGATGGGCATAGAAGAGATATCCAGTTTGAGGCAGGAGATAAGGTGTTCTTGAAGCTTCGTCCATACAGGCAGAAGACAGTCGCCAACAGGAGGAATGAAAAGCTGGCTTCAAGGTACTTTGGTCCTTATGAAGTGATGGAAAAGATTGGGGCAGTAACTTATCGACTGAAATTACCCCCATCGGCGACTATACACCCGGTTTTTCACGTCTCACAGTTGAGAAAGGCCATTGGTGACCACATTACTATTCCGGAGCTGCCGACCACACTTACGGAGGAGTTAGAAGTGATCATGGAACCGTTGTAGCTGAGGGGTGTTCGCCAGAAAGAAGATAATACTAAGGAAGTGTTGATCCAGTGGAAGAACCTTCCTGACTACGAGGCTACGTGGGAGCCATACGGGAGGATGAAGCAGCAGTTCCCTGATTTTCACCTTGAGGACAAGGTGATTCTTTGGGAGGGCGGTAATGTTACGCCGGCCCAGGAGGGGCCGGCTGGACCGTTCCAACCCGGACCGGTCTA
This sequence comes from Dendrobium huoshanense, assembly GCA_016618105.1. Taxonomy (NCBI): domain Eukaryota; kingdom Viridiplantae; phylum Streptophyta; class Magnoliopsida; order Asparagales; family Orchidaceae; genus Dendrobium; species Dendrobium huoshanense. The sequence continues at coordinate 69,176,971 of CM028358.1, read as the reverse complement.
CTAGTACTCCAGGCGGAGAAAACAGGGGCGGGCGGAAACGTGAGGTCCACGTGGGCTCTTGGGGGGAGGTTTAGGAGGGAAATTTTGAATGTGAGGGCTGTTTTAGGAAGTTTATTATTGTCCTTTATGATTAATTTTGTATAATTAGGAGTTTGGGGGGAATTTGCATCTTATCTTGAATTTGAGTTTTCTCTTTGAGATCTAGGGTTTGCTTTGGGCTCTTGGCTTCGCCGGAGACTTTGGAGAGTACGTTCTTCCTCTCGAATTGAAGAACAAATTGTATCTTTGCTATTTGTTTCGTCTACTAGTAAAATACAAGCCTTTGCTTGCGTTGTCTCTCAATTTTCTCGCAATTTTCACTGTTTTCCTGCGCATAGTTGCTGTCCACTGTTGGAGACAGCAGTTTTCTCCTTGTTCTGCTTCAGTTTTGGCTAGGAACTACTTGAAATCAAGTATTTCCTATCACATTGCTTCTTTTCTCTTGAAGGGAGTCCACCTTATGATGACCCAATTCGCCACTTCACCTTCTAGATCCCACCAAACATTGACCAGGTTGCCTCTTACCACATTGATTACACAAAAGTTTCTCAAGTTGAGTTGGTTTTTGCCTATCATCAAATTTTGACATCTTGTTTCTGAATTGATCATCTTTTTCAAATATCTTCATTTTGCCTGTTTGCTGCTATTTCCATTTATGCTTAGAGAAGTTTAGCTCATTTTCAATCTTTCCGGCTCTCTAAACTAAGATTGAGAATTTGTTGATATCAAAATGTACCAATGCTAGTCGCAGCTGTTCCATGAGTCCTCTCAAAAATCTGTGGCATTTTTTCTTCTGGGTGCTAACATAATGAAGTGCATAACGGGACAATGAAGTAAACTCGGCTTCATATTGCAAAACCGTCTTAGAACCTGAGTTAGATTGAAAATTTTTTCTTGCAAAGCTAACCTAGTTGAAGGAGGAATGAACCAATCTTTGAATACCTTCACAAAATCATCCCAATGTATGCTAGTGATAGGCATCTATCCAAATTGCTCTCTATGCTGTGCTTGCCACCATATTTTTGCCTCTCCTTCCAGAAAAAATGTGGCCAATGGTACCTTTCTATTTTGACTTTCGAATCATTGGCGATTTGATTTCGGGTTGCCGGGTCAACACGAACCTGACCTGTTTTTGAAACGGGTCAAAAATCTGATCCCGTACCCGACCTTTTTGCTAACCGGGTCAACCCGAACCCGAATTTTTTCGGGTCAGGTCCGGGTCGGGTTTCGGGTCATGTCAAAAATTGACACCCCTATTTTAAATTGCTCCATTTGATAAGTAGAACACAATGACATTATATTTATTGAATTTTGTAAAAGTTGATATTTTAAGGTATTTTTAAATTGAGTCAAATGTTGCACATACTAGATCAATTCAAGTTTTACAATGCTCCTCTTAATTACGGGAGAAATTAGATAAGTAAGTTTATTGATGGAATATAGTTAAAGCCTTAGGGTTATAAACATTTATATATATAATTTCCTTATATGTACACCACCTCAGTTTTGCTACAGTAGATTAATAAAGTTTTGTTATAGTAGATTAATAAGATGTTCAGTGAAATTAAAATATAAACTTGGGATAATTTAATTATATGAATAAATTGGGCTCTTATATATTAAAAAGATCTATAGGCTTAAAAAATGTGTGCCCCGACCTCTCTTTTACGAGTTATGGGGTAAATTTTCAGAAGACAAATTAGGTTGTAGATAAGACACTACCCATAAATTTCACCCTCATTTTACTAGTTCTTTATGATTTGAGTTCTGGTTTCCTATAGGCGCAAGCCCCTATGGTTAATTACCCCTCTCGATAATGAGAGAGAACTTTCGATTAAGGCTAGTCGTTAAAACATATACGCAAAGATACATGTATCCGACATATAGTAACAGCATGGGTTTAGGTGCTTAGAAGTTTGATATTTAAAATTAAAAATTTCACTGTCTTTCACTTAAAGCGGATGGTGCAGGAATGGATGATGGACCCGACCAAAATCCCATGATTTCGTCTTCCCAGACCATTGTGGTCCCGATCTACTCAGTTAGAGGAGGTAGTCGACCAAACCTGACATAAGGATCCTTGTTGGCAACCATGTGTTGCATCGTCCAAGGATACCTTGTAGGCCTAGGGGAGTATTTTTTTAAGAGGATAAATTTGAATCCACTTTAACTAACAAAGGGCTTTGTGCCCTATTGATTATATTATATTGATTCATATCTTAAAGATTTAGTGTCATTGGGTAACATACGGGCTCTGGCCATGATCGTAATTTAGTGGTGTCATTTGGTGGCAAACCACCTGGTTCAGAGGGTCCCGGTCATAACCGTTTACCTACGGTGCTATTTGGTGGCAAAATCGCTAGTTAGAGGACACGTGCCATGTTCTTATTGGTAATAAACTATTTGAGAATGAATCATAGCTAGTGATATTCTCGACCAGACATTAGCTCTTTGTGAGTTGAAGTGATATTTGAATTTGTCAACCTGGGCAAACCGTTGTAGTGGATGGATAAGTTTTGCTTTAAGTATTTGGTAGTTTATTTCAATTTTAAATATTTCTTCCCTTTTTAAGATAATTACTGCCTGTATTCAGCTGCATTTACGCTCGTATTTCACCCGTCAGTGAATATTCGAGGAATCCAAAGCTAGAGCCTCGAAATGACATCTTAACATATTTTAAACATGAATCCTAAGCTGGTGGGGCCCTCATGCATACCTTCCCTATCTTTTGGAAAAAGGATCCTAGGCTGGCGAGGCCCGCAAATAATTTGACTTTTATTTTATAAATAGGAGGGATGCTCAGTTCATTTTTTACACTTCATTTCTACAAAGAGTGTTGCTAGGGAGTTTAGGTGTGTGCAAGTCAAGAGCTAAGAGAAAGAAGTTTGGTTAATACCTATTGGTGAATAATTAATTCCCTTACAAGTTTATTGTAAGTTGTATTCTGTTATGCTATGGATTTTCTTTCATTTTTGCTTTTAGTGTTAGGGATATAGGATGTCTCCTGTGCTTTATTTTTTTGTTGATTTAGAAGTTTAGGTAGATTTTAATTTAAGTACTTTTAAAAACACAACATTTTCCCGCCTTAAAAGAAAAGCAGTAGCGGGTACTTAATTTTCTTTTTATATATAATAAAATTTCCAGCTCATTAATAAAAGCTGTCACATGTACTTATATTTCATGCAGACAAATTTGCATGATCACTTTTATTAGCGAGGGAGGGAATAAATCAATAAGACATAATTGATAGGGCACAAAGCCCTTTGTTAGCTAAGGTGGATTCAAATTTGTCCTCTTAGAGAAATACACCCCCAGGTCTACAAGGTACCCTTGGACGACGCAACCCATGTCGACCGACAAGGATCCTTCTGTCAGGTTGGGTTGACTACCTCCTTTGACTAAGTACACCAGGGACCACGATGGCTAGGGATGACAGAATCATGAGATCTTGATCGGATCTATCATCCATTCCCTCACCATCCACTTTCAATACAAGATGGTGAAATTTTCAATTTTAAATATCAAACTCTCAATGCCCAAACCCCAATGCTGTTACTATACACTAGATAACACATGTTCTCTATGTATCTGATTGACGACTAGCCTTAATCGAAAGTTCTCTCTCATTATCGAGAGGGGTAATTAATTATAGGGACTTGCGCCTATAGGAAACCAGAACTCAAATCATAAAGTCCTCGCAAAATGAGGGCGAAATCTCTGGGTAGTGTCTTATCTACAAACCATGTGCTTTCTGAAAATTTATCCCGAAACTTAATCTGTTAAAACTCCCCTGAAAGCAGGGGAGGTCAAGGCGCAAATTTTCGGATCCCACAAGATTGAAATGAAATGTTGTATTTAAATAAAAATGCTTTTGATGAATTTTGGAATATGCAAAAAGTGAAGTATATTTTTTGGGGCAAATTTTTTTTTTACCTTATGAAAATTTTGGGTTTTATATGAGAAGTAAAAATAACCTGTGTTATATGCACTATTAATGCATCATGGTGCATAACCCATTGCCCTTATAACATGTGTTATTTAATTTATCTGCTTTAATACATTTATTATATTTCATTTATTATTTTAATTTTAATATTATTTTATTTTTATCAGGGTTTTATCTCTCACTCCTTAACCTTTGCAACCTAGATTTGGTCTCTCATGAACACATAGAAACTATCAAGGGGGAGAGGGCACAAATCTTTTAGGTAACGAATTGTAACGAGCGGGCACGGAGAGTGATGATGGAAATACAAATAGAAATGATAAATTGCTGCTCAAAAACTCTTTTTTGTCTTAAAAAATGTTCGGAAGGGGTTGTGAATGCAAATCTCTCACGTAGTGGACTAAGCTAAACCATGTGGCTCCATGAACTCCTCTTCATCTTCGAAGTTTGAATGTTATCCTCTTCCAAACCTTGAACAATGAAGCTCCTCTTAGTCGATACGTGCCACTTGACTTTGAGTTCATTATTACTTTTATTTTTACTCTTTCATCTTTTTGTTCTATTTGACTCAAAAATTTTTTTTTGTTTTTAATTTTATCTTTATTTATCTACTCTGGTTCAATCTAATATCCATAATTTTTTTATTTTTTGGTTAAATTTAAAACAGTGCACATTGTGCCATGCATTACAAGCTATGATTAGAACATTTTATTTTGGTGTGCTATTCACTATTAATAAGTATGTTCTTTCCTTTGTTCACTTTAAAGTTGAAAATTTACTATTTTGCCAAAACTAAGATTGTGTTCTTGCCGCAATCCAAGTGGCTAAATTGAAACTTGGAGCATTAGGCTAGATTTTAGAGGATTATGAGAAATTACTTTTTTTTTGGGTTGTTTTGGGTTATAAAGAAACGCCTAAGACATAAAAAACATGGGTTGTGGATGTAGATTCTTAGAGTGCTTTACAAGTTTTGACACAAGTTATGAGGAATGATTCTTCTTATAATTGCGTGAGGCTTGAATCTTTCAATTGATGATTTCATTCCTTATTTCTTTCTTCTAAATTGTATAGTGATTGGTCCATGTGCGTAATTGAAAATTTGTCGGATTTGATACATGTTGTAGTTTTTATTAATCTTTTTGGGTATTGTAGGGTACTGAACTTTATGTTTTTCTTGTAGTATTAGGAGGCTTTGCCGTCTCGCAGGTTACAACATTATCATCAGTATTTTACTGATGTTATCCCTGTCTGTATTTCAGATACCCAAAATTTTACTATATTGATTTACTGCTCTCTACAGTTAAACTAGGCTTTTATAATTGTTAAATGCTAGTGGTTTATGATTCTGGTGCCTGTGGGTAATGTGCTCTTGGCAATCAACCCGTAAAGTTGCCAATTGTATAAGCGCCTGATGAGCTGCTTCTACATTTAGCTAGTAGAAGCAGAGTAATTGCCTTTAAAGGAACATTGACCGTTCCAATGTTTATTATAGTTAAACATGTCTAGGAGGGTAAATAATTCCCCACCGATGTGCAAATTCTTCCCACTACTAAGTTACAACCACTTTTAGTTTACGGCGATCTTTTTATGACTTTCTAGAGCGTTAGGCATCCACCATAAGCTATTAAACTGCACTTTTTCAATTTTATTATATCCTAATCTTAGTCGAAATAGAATCTTACATCATTTGCATACAATATCTTTGTTTACAATCCATCCTTAAGGGTAGACTGATTCAAATGATTGGTTAATTTTTTTTAACTCTGATTAATTTTTGACAGTCATCTAGTCATCTGTCTCTAGTCCGAGCTTTCCAGCTGGCATTTTCTCTTAGGAGCATCTCTCAAAATAATGATTGTAAGTATTTAAGGTTTAACTTAATTATATTGTTCTGCAACTTAATGAAATGTATCATCTATCAATTATTTTTTGTTATCATTACTGCATCATTTTCTATGTTTTTTTTTTAATCTAATACCCTTTGTGAGAACTTAATATAAAAAGGAATCTGTTAGAACTCCAAAATCATGTTTTCTTCCTTCAGATTAGTTTTAGGGTAGAAAACTAGCGAGACTTCAACAATGAAATTTAGATAAATTTGTTAGATATACTTAATTTAGATCAGTAGTAAGAATTTACATATACCATATAACAACCTCTTGAAAATATTGGTTATGAAGGCTGCAAGATTATTGCTTTCTCAAATTAGATTCACTTTGGTCTTTAAGGTCCTCAAGTGATAGCTATTTCACTTATCACTGGCAAAATCTAACCTGGAGATGTTGACCTTTGCAACTTGACAAAATAAAATAAAATAATAATAATACAAGAAAAAAGATTTGAATCATTGCATACCTGCACGAATCCTGCAAAAAAATCGCGGCTATAATTGCCCATGCCTTGCTAGCGGCACCGTTTGCAGTCCTCAATTGAGTGCTTTGTCTCGACGCTTCTCCCGCTGTCGTTAAAAGCGACAAGAGAAGAGCCCTTGGGCTCTCGCTTCTTCTCCCACGCAAGTCCTTCCGATCCTCCCTCTGCTTCCACGACCTTTTTTACGCAAGCTTCTTCGCCTCCTCCCTTCTCCAAACCATGCAGAGCTTCTCGCCCCGACTCCACGAGCAGCCTGAACCCCTACCTCTATTTCGACTTTTCCACTCCCGCCGAGCCGCCAGAACCTCGAAACTCACCTAGTCGAGCTCTCGTCCCATCCATCCGAACCTCTCTACCTGCACCCAACACAGCCGAAGCCACCCATCCCTAGGCTGATCTCGTCTCACTGTGCCGCCAAACTCACGTCGGCCCCATCTCCAAAATCCCGATCTCCTCCTCTACCCGACTGCTCCTGTACCGAAGCTTTCCCTCCTCCGACCCATCTCCGACCTTATCAAAATCGTGACCCTTGCCCAAACTTTGTGTTCGTTCGGTCCAGAAAATAGGGAGAAAGAGAGAGAGAGAGAGAGAGAGAGAGAGAGAGAGAGAGAGAGAGAGAGAGAGAGAGAGCTTCTTCCCCATACCTCCTCTCCAAACTGAACGCCCCCCTCCCGTTGGCCTCAGCTCCTGTGACCAAGACCCATAGCCGACCCCTCTATTTCTTTTGTCGAAATCTACTTCCTGCTCTTGTTCACTGCTATTCAAAGCCTCCTTAATCCTATCCTCTTTGCCATAAGACCCAGCCCGACCCATTGCATGTGGCCGAATCTAGAGTGTAATCGCTCTATCTTTTTTTTTGTGCATTCTTGTTGTTCTTATTAATGTTAATTATTGCTAGCATTAATATTAATATTAATATTATTATTTATAATAATAATATTACTTTATTATCATCATTAATGATATCGTTAATGTTGTATAGTAGTAATATTATAATGACATAATAATAATATGATTGTAATATTAATATTAATGTTATTACTATTATTACCTTATTATTATTATTATTATTATTATTATTATTATTATGTTTATTGTAATTATTGTTGTTATTATTAACATCATGGTTTAAAATTGCGCAATAAAAGGCGCACCTCAACGCAATATGGCCCCGCCCTTTTAAGCCTCAAAGCCCATACAATAAGTTCAGGTTTTGAGGCTTACGCCTCAAGTTTACTTGGGCGCGCCTTAAGGCGCACCTCGCCTCACATTTTTGAGGCGCTGCCTCTAAAAAAAACTAACCTAAGATATTTTTGTTCAGTTCGGACCCCCCAATTGCCGACGTGGATTGCTTAGTTAGATGTCAATGTGGCATCAACATTTAAACCCCGGTAAAGGTAAAATGGCAGAAAAATTTCACAGTTCACGAGGCATTTCGGTTTTCAACTTCCGGCATATGTTTCAAGCATTCACTCAGTTCTTTCTCAGATGTCGTCACCCCCAAAGAGAAAGGTAATTTGCTGGCATGTTTTATGTTCAAAATATGCGTATTTTATGCTTATGCTATGCATGTGTTCAGGGTTTTGAAGTTCTTCGTATTTTATGCTTACGCTATGCGTATGCGTTCCTTCTCGAAATTTTTTAAATGTTTTATATTTTGATACCATTGTATTTTCTGTGTATTTAGGGTTTATTTTGAAATTTGAAATCTAAACCCAAACTAAATTTTAAATTTTTAACAATTAAACCCTAACAAACTTTTAAAATAGAGTAGTTTGTGACAATTTTGCGCGAAGGATGTGCGTACGCTGTACATAAGCACTGAGTACTCTATGCGTATGTTGTGTGTATACTGTGCATACTTGTGCGTATGTTGTACGTACTCTATGCGTATGTTGTGCATACTCTATGCGTATGTTGTGCACTACTTATTTTATATATTTTTAATTTTTATTTTTCAGATATATGTTTGTCCTACTACCTTTCGATGCTATGTTTCAACTTTTCGAACAATCTGTGATAATTTTGCTCAGCAAAATTCTCCTGAAGTTGTGGACAGATTGAACCGTTTAAAGATCATACAATTTTTGCAATTTCCTGATTTTGTGTAAAATGTCCCACTTATTTATAAGCTGATCTCAAGGTAGAATATTTCAAAGCAATGCTTTATTCTAAAAGGTCAGTCTATTCCTTTCATTGTTGATAAAGTGGTCATTCTTACTGGTTTGCCAAATAAATGAGAAGAAAAATCCTGCCTTTCCTTAGCACATACATCAGTTACATCATTTGAAATTAAAGCAGACATGCTGGAGTTGAACAAGCAAACCCCCCCCCCCAGACTATGTTAAGAACGTTTATTATGTATTTATGTTCAGATTTATGTTTTCAACTTAACAACTTTAAAATACCTTGGCTCTTCCTATCTAGTTGTCCGCATCAAGTTTGGTATCAGAGCCTAGGTTAGCATATCCTAGGTTGGTGTGTGTCTTTTCTTAAAATCACAAATGGCTAATCAAAATAATCAAGGGGATTGACAACAGATGATGAAACAATTAGCGGATTTGCAACACCAAATAAACAACATGGCTAATACTCTTGCAAATTTGAATGTCAACAACCCTAACATTCAAACTTCTGAAAGTGCGGTGGAAGTCCCTAGAAACCAAAATAGGCGTCAAAGAAATTTGTATTATGGGATTAAAATCGATGTCCATAACTTTGAAGGTAAACTACAACCCGACCAATTCATTGAATGGGTAGAAAAGATGGATCAGTTTTTTGAATTAAAGGAAATACCTGATAATATGAATGTTAAATTTGTTAGCTTAAAACTCACTAGTCATGCATTAACATGGTGGAAGAACCTTCAAAACAATAGGCTAAGGCGAGGAAAAGAAAAAATCCAAAACTGGGAAAGGATAAAAGAGAAAATAAGAGGGAAATTTCTGTCTTCAGACCACGCACGAACCATATTTGAAGAATTTAACAACCTTCGTCCAGGAAATCAAACGGTTGAAGAATACACCAAAATTTTCTATAAACTCCAATCTCGAAACGATTTAGATGAATATGAGGAAAGAACTATCACTAGGTACATCAACGGATTAAAGTGAACAATTCAAGATCAACTAAATTTGCACCATGTAATTAAACTCGATGAGGCTTATCAGATGGCTCTAAAAATTGAAAAGCAACATCAATGGGGTCATAACAAAGTAACTGAAACTTATAAGCAATGGAAAACTAGCAGGATTAAAACTTAATCTTCACAAACTTCTGTAGGAACATCTGGTGTGCGAACTAAAACATTTGAAACTCAAACTTTGGATAAGGGTAAGGGATTAATGGGACCCAAACCTATTTAACAACCAAAACTGATTGGACCATGTTACAAATGTGGGCTATATGGTCATCTTTTAGCTGCCTGTAAAAAAACAACCTTCCAAGAAATACCTACATTGAAAATAATGAAGAAATAGAAGAATAAGAAAATGAAACTGAACCTGAAAATGGAATCGAGTTGGAAAATGTTGATGTAGAGGGCGATGAAGGTGAACAACTTTTAGTAATCCAACAAGTCTTAACTGCCAAAATGGAAAACAAGGATAAGTGGCTTAGAAGAAACATTTTTCGAACCATATGCACTGTTGAGGGAAAACTTTGCACTTTAATGATCGAAAGTGGGAGTTCATGTAATTTTGTTTCACAACTGATGGTAAATAAGCACAAATTGAAATCAAAACCACTTGCCAAACCTTATAAAATTTCTTGGTTCAAGGAAGGGAGTGAGGTTCCTATAACAAAGCAATGTACTGTTAATCTAACAATTGGGAGTTCTTACAAGGATCAAGTTATTTGTGATATTGTGCCTCTTGAAGTTTGCCACATCTTATTGGGTCGTCCCTGGCAATTCAATCATAAAACAATTCATAACGGGAAAAAGAATACCTACACTTTGATTCAAAATAATAAAGAATTGACTCTTTATCCTCAAAAACACATTTCTGACCCACCTGCCAAAAATAGCAAATATGCAAAAACAACCACTCCTGAATTGCTTCTTAACACAAATGAATTGAAACAATCTAAGGTAGCATATCTAGTGCTAGGAAAAGAAACTGACCCAACCTTTCAAATTCCTAAAGAAATACAACCTTTAATCGATGAGTTTTCTGACATAACACTCCCTCTAAGAAAAGCATGCGGGCGGAGGCCGGGCCGAATTTTCGGAGCCCACAGGAGAGAAGATCACCTGGAAACTTGAGGAAAGCATTTAGATGAAAGATAATAATTATGCATGCAAGTATCACCTGTTGTGTAAGTACAAAGAAATTCAGATCTGAAGAGTAATGGTGGAGAATTTATTCCTTAATTTTACGGTAGTCCGCTCCATGGTCTTAAAATTGCTTGCATTACACCTTGAGGAATACTATTCTCTTCTGTTGTTACAGCAATCCGTTCCATTGTCTCAACATTGTTTGCATTACTCGTGGAATATTTTTCTATGCTGTTGTTTCAAATCTACATTTTGAGGCTGAATGGCACAAACTCTTTTTTTGTGCATTACTGAAAGGTACCACCGTGTAGGCATTTCCACACACATTAGGCATCCACTTCTTGCTTTTCTCAAAATTGATTATTCTTTCTTTGGAAATTATTTCGTTCAACCATTACCCTATAAATCTAAGACAGGTCCATGTTACTTAGGCTGATCAAAACTCTAATGCCCTAAAAATTCTATGCAAGTGAAAATGAGAAAAAAAAATGTCAAAATAGTCCCCCGGCTATTAGTTTGTGTTCAATTTAATCCTAAACTTGTCCAATTTAGTCCCTCAATTATTGAAAAGTAGCCCAATTAATCCTACTGAAAATGATAGTGAAAGTTACTACTAAAGTTTATTGTGAGGGTATTTTAATAGCACAAGTATATATGAGATTACATTTCTTATGTTGATTTATTTTGTCATTAAGTGAATTATTATAAATACAAACCTAAATTAAAGTAAAACTATTAAATAATGAAGGTGAATGCTTAATAAAATAAATGTTTTTATCAACATCAGGCTATTAAGCTATTATGACACAAACTATATTGGGTTAGGTGGATTTTGGGTCAAGTTGGGTTTAGGTAAAATATTTTTACCATATAATAAATTAGTTCAAGTTTGGGTTAAGAAGATTCGGGTTGAGTTAACTTTGAATTAGAACTAAACCCAACCTGTTAGCCCGATTTAACAAGCCTAGTCCATTTCCATCAAAACCCTTGCCATAAAAGATCGTGCAATATAAGTGATAATAGTATCAACTTGTAAGGTTTTGCCCAAAATAAACACAGCCTGTGTGGAACTCTGATAGGAAATACTTGAGTTCGCAAGTAACCCTAAGATAATACTTGAGTTCGCAAGCAAACCTAACCAAAATCGGCACACGAACAGCACAAAAACAGCGAAACTTGGGAGAAAAACGTTGGAAAGCAATAGCAAACGATTGTATTCCACTTATAGACGATCACAACCAAAGCAAGATACAATGTTCTTCGATTCGAGAGGAAGAACAACTCTCCTACAATCTCCGGCAACGCCTAGAGCCCAAGCAAGAAAACCTAGAACACCACTCTTTTAAAAAATGCAAGGTACCTTCCCTTTCTCCCCAAAACCCCTAAATAAAGAAAAAGGACTAATTGGAATTACTAAAACAGCCATAAGATTCAAAATTTCCCTCCTAAACTTCCTTCTCACGCTCGCTCGGACCGCTGGCGCGACTTCCGCCCGTCGCGTTTGCTGGTTTCGCCCGCCTGGAGTAGAGCTGGACCGGTCTGGACCGGACCGGTCCAGTCGGTCTATCAATACTCCCCTCCCAAAAACTCACCTTGTCCTCAAGGTGGAAGGAAGGGAATTGCTCGTTCATTCTCTCCATTGGTTCCCATGTAGCATCGAAATCGGGAAGACCTCTCCACTTGATTAGTACTTCTTTGCTGCCCTCTTTATTTGATCTCACTCCTGCTAGCTCAAGAGGTTCTAACATCACTTCCAATTCCTCCGTCAGTGTCGCTAGTAGTTCTGTACTAACTGCATGTTCTCCAATCGCTCTTCTCAACTGAGATACATGAAAAACTGGATGTATGGATGCTGATTGGGGCAACTTCAACCTATAGGCCACTGCTCCGACTTTATCCAACACTTCGTAGGGGCCAAAGTACCTTGGCGCCAATTTCTCATTTCTTCTTCTCGCTACTGTTCTCTGCCTGTAGGGTCGTAGTTTTAGGAAAACCTTCTCCCCTACTTCAAATTGCATGTCTCTCCTATGTGAATCCGCCTGCTTCTTCATGATCTGTTGAGCCCTCACTAAATGCTTCTTTAATTCTTCCAGCACCTTGTCCCTTTCCTCCAAATACTGCTCAACTGAAGAGACCGGTGTACTTCCTTTCCCATAGTGTACTAAGTGTGGGGGATCTCTTCCATACAGCACTCTAAATGGGGTCATCTGGGAGGCAGAATGGTACGACGTATTGTACCAATATTCAGCCCAAGGCAGCCACTTTGCCCACATGCGCGGTGTTTCTGAAACAAAACACCTCAAATAGGTCTCCAAACTTCGGTTCACCACCTCTGTTTGCCCATCGGTCTGTGGATGATAGGCGGTGCTTCTCTTTAGGACAGTGCCTTGCATCCTGAATAGCTCTCTCCAAAACTGGCTAAGGAACACTTTATCTCGATCTGACACAATAGATTCAGGAATCCCATGCAGTTTTACCACCTCCCTGATAAATGCAGCAGCCACTGACACCGCGGTGTAAGGATGTCGTAAGAGGATGAAGTGCGCATATTTGCTGAGTCTATCCACCACCACCAGGATGACCGTGAATCCTTCTGATCTAGGTAAGCCGTCGATGAAATCCATGGACACTTCCTCCCAAACTCTGTTTGGAAGTGTCAATGGTTGGAGCAACCTCCGGGAGCCATAGCCATGTATTTGTTTCGTTGGCATACCTCACACCCTGCCACCATCTCCTCCACATCCTTATGCATCCCCTTCCAGTAAAGTTCTGCAGCCAGCCTCCTGTATGTCTTCTGAACTCCTGAGTGTTCTCCAACTGCGCTGCCATGAAATTCTTGCAACAGGTGGGGAATGTGTATGGAGGTTCGTGGCATCACAAACCTTCCCTGATACAAAAGTCTCCCCCCTTCAGAATAGTAACCCGGATGACTACTCTTGTTTTTCTCCAGATCTGCTCTGATCTTCTTCAGCTCCTCGTTCATCAAACTTTCTTCTTTGATGGCCCCCCAGTCTACCATCAATGGTGCCGACACTACTAACTCCTGACACTCCCCCATACATCTGGATAGTGCATCGGCTGCCTTATTCTCCACCCCAGGTTTATATTGGATCTCAAAATCATAGCCTAATAGTTTGGATAGCCACCTCTGATGCTCTTCGGTTACCATCCTTTGCTCTAAGAGATACTTCAAGCTCCTCTGATCCGTCCGTACGATGAAGTGTCTGCCCAGGAGATACGGCCACCACTTTTGTATTGCCAAAACAATGGCCATCAGTTCTCTTTCATATACTGACTTCAGTCTTGCTCTAGCTGATAGCACTTGACTGAAGTATGCTATCGGGCGGTGCTTCTGCATCAATACTGCCCTTAAACCATATCCTGATGCATCGGTCTCCACCACGAATACTTGGCTAAAATCTGGGAGTGTTAGAACTGGTATAGTGGTCATGGATTTCTTCAATCTTTCAAAGGCCTGGGTCGCTGCATCACCCCAGGAGAAGTTGTCTTTCTTCAGTTGCTCTGTTAATGGCCACGCGATGGAACTGTACCCGTTTACAAACCTCCTATAGTATCCCGTCAATCCCAAGAACCCTCTCACCCCCCTGATGTTCTTAGGCATGGGCCATCTCTGCATTGCTTCAATTTTGGACTGGTCAGCTGCCACTCCCTCTCGAGACACTATATGTCCCAAATATTCCACCCTTGATTGGGCGAAACTGCATTTCTTCAAGTTAGCCCTCAGCTGATGTGTCTGTAGGATCCCCAAAACCTCTGTTAGATGCACTAAATGTTCCTCCTCGGTCCGGCTGTACACCAAAATGTCATAAAAAAAAACTAACACAAACTTCCTCAAGTGTTGCCTGAACACCCGGTTCATCAAGGACTGAAAGGTAGCGGGGGCGTTAGTGAGCCCAAAAGGCATCACTAAGAACTCATAGTGCCCCTCGTGTGTTCTGAACGCCGTTTTCTGGATGTCCTCTTCCTTCATTATAATTTGATAGTAGCCCGATTTCAAATCCATCTTTGAAAACACCACTGCCCCATGCAACTCATCTAGTAGCTCATCGATCACAGGAGTGGGAAATTTGTCCGGTACTGTCTCCCTGTTCAGTGCTCGGTAGTCCACACAAAACCTCCAGCTCCCATCCTTCTTTTTGACCAGTAGGACTGGACTGGAGAAAGGACTCACACTGGGTCTGACGATCCCTGCCTCCAGCATCTCCTTAATCAGCTTCTCAATTTCATCCTTCTGAATCTGGGGGTAACGGTATGGTTGAACACTGATTGGTGATACTCCTTCTTTCAGAAGAATGGCATGCTCCTGCTCTCTAGGTGGGGGTAAGCCCTGGGGTAGCTGGAACACCTCCCTGTATTGCTGTATGAGGGGTTGCACCCCGGGCGGAATGTCTCCTTCTTCTCCCACGCTAACCCTCTCCAAGCGTTGCAGCTCCACTAAGTATCCCCCTCCCACCTCCTGTATGGATCTGATCATGGATTTGAGGGATACTCCTGCCCTGGATAGCCCCGAGTCGCCTTGGATCGTCTTCCTCTGTCCCTCCACCATTAGTTCCATCCTCAGAGCTCCCCAATTTACTTTGGTTTCCCCCAAAGTCTGCAGCCATTTCATCCCAAAGATGACATCCGTACTGCCCAATTCCAGGGGAAGGAAGTCTTCCTGTACACGAATCCCCTGAATCTTCAAAACTACTCCTCGACAAACTCCTCGTCCCAACTCCACCTTCCCGGTGCCCATCATTACTCTGTACCCTCCCGTGTCCATCAGCTCCATCCCCAGTGCCTTG
The DNA here is from genome assembly GCA_016618105.1 of Dendrobium huoshanense. NCBI lineage: Eukaryota > Viridiplantae > Streptophyta > Magnoliopsida > Asparagales > Orchidaceae > Dendrobium > Dendrobium huoshanense. The sequence continues at coordinate 69,161,535 of CM028358.1, read as the reverse complement.
ACAATCTGGTTGGAGATGAAATTGTGAGTTGCCCCACTGTCTATCAACACCACAACCCCCTTGTTAGAGATCTCCCCTTTCACCTTCATAGTGTGACTCAAAGTGAATCCCACTACTGAATTTAGAGAGACTTCTGCTACATCCAAATGAAGCTTATTTTCCTCCTCTTCATTTCGGCTCCCGCCTCCCTCCTCGTCTTCCTCGTCTTCACAGACTAGGAGAACTTGAAGAGTTCGGTCCTTGCATCTATGCCCCGGCATGTACTTCTCATCACAACGGAAAAACACCCCCTTTGCTCTCTTTTCCTGCAGCTCCTTCTCCGTCAGCCTCTTGAACTGTCCCCCATTTCCCCCTCCTCCAGTTCTCTCCTTTGGCCATTCTTTCTGACTCACCGGTGCTGCCGCCTTTGAAGGCAAGAATGTGGTAGTCATCCTATGTGACCCTCCTGAATAGTTTCCTCGGGCTCCTCTTTCAGATTTCTTCTGATCTTCCACCAATTGTGCCAGCTCCATAGCCTTCCCGAGATTCCTTGGCTCCAATACTCTGACCGATGTTCGTATCTCTGGTTTGAGCCCCTTCATGAAGTTTCCCTCCAGTGCCGATTCTGATATATGATCCAATCGGCTAGCCAAGTACTCGAATCAGTCGCGATAGTCAGCCACAGTCCCCTCCTGAGTTAGAGCGAAGAACTGCTCATAGAAGTCTCCTCCCCCATCGGCTCGGAATCGTTCTAATAAACAATCTTTGAACTCTCGCCAACTCCGAATAGGCTCCCTCCTGTCTCGCCATTGATACCAGGCCAACGCCTTCCCCTCCAGACACAATCCTGCCGCCGTCAGCTTCTCGTCATCTGTCAACCCGTTGACAGCGAAGTAACGCTTCACTTTATAGATCCAACCATGGCCATCTTCTCCCTCAAAAATGGGCATCTTCAAGTTTCTCACCTTCGGATCCCCGCCGTTACCTCGGTATCCTCCATAACCTCCCATTCCTCGAAGAGGCGGTGCTCCCCACATGTCCCGGTCATCCCTTCTGCGAGGGTATCCGTAACCGTTGTCATAGTCCCCTCTGCCTCTTTCGAAATCAGTGCCTCGACGCTGGAATTCTTCACCACGACGCTGAAATTCCTCCATTCTTCCTCCAAAATCAGCACCTCTTCGATCATTTCTCATGCTCATCTCCTCTCTAGAGAGTGGCTCTATAGGTGGCATGTCATCTTCCCCCTCAAGGATCTCCACTTCCGGATTCCTCCTTCCCCTAAGCGGGTTCGGATTTCCTCCCACGCCATGGTCGCCTGCAGTCTCTCTGGCCTCCGACGTCGTCGGATTGGTCTTTATCTCCAGTAATTTCTTCATCATTTCTTCCATTGCCGTGAACCTTCCCTCCAACCTTTCATTGTTGGAGGTGAGTTGATTCTGGAAATTGAAGAACCTTTCCTCCAAATCGGCTTTCAGTTGGCCGACTTCGCCTTCCAATACGTCAACCTTCTTTCTTGCCATTGTTCTTTTCACGATTCACGAAGATCTTCTTCCGGAACAAGAAAAATCGCTGAAATCTTCAAAAAATCAGCCCCCAACGATCCCAAAAAAGAGGCTCTGATACCAATTTGATAGGAAATACTTGAGTTCGCAAGTAACCCTAAGGTAATACTTGAGTTCGCAAGCAAACCTAACCAAAATCGGCACACGAACAGCACAAAAACAGCGAAACTTGGGAGAAAAACGTTGGAAAGCAATAGCAAACGATTGTATTCCACTTATAGACGATCACAACCAAAGCAAGATACAATGTTCTTCGATTCGAGAGGAAGAACAATTCTCCTACAATCTCCAGCAACGCCTAGAGCCCAAGCAAGAAAACCTAGAACACCACTCTTTTCAAAAATGCAAGGTACCTTCCTTTTCTCCCAAAACCCCTAAATAAAGAAAAAGGACTAATTGGAATTACTAAAACAGCCCTAAGATTCAAAATTTCCCTCCTAAACTTCCTTCCCAAGCTCGCTCGGGCCGCTGGCGCGACTTCCGCCCGTCGCGGTTGCTGGTTTCGCCCGCCTGGAGTAGAGCTGGACCGGTCTGGACCGGGCCGGTCCAGTCGGTCTATCAAACTCTTATCAAAGAAAATAGAATATTCATCAGCCAAAAGTAGGTGCATGTGTGTGGAGCTCTTGCACTCTTGTGCAAGGCATTCTTGGGAGCATGCTCTTTGCTTCATCCCACCCAACCCAAAAATTGTTCTTGCATTCCCCATCTCTCGTTGTGCCCATGAGCAAGGACGCTTGCATAGTTCTTTTTGTCGTTCTCTAAGGGTAAGTTCTGTTGCAGTTGCTTTTGATGTTTGTTGGGGAGCCATCTAGGACTATGTCCCTGCCATTTTTCTTGCTTTTTAACTGCTTCTCTCCCTTCCAAATGACCTTTATATTTCCTAGCATAAAATATATATCAATTACTTCTTATTCTCATTACCACCGAGCAAACCTTGGTGCCTATTTTGCTTCTTTTTTATCCCAAATCTTCCTCATTTTCCCCCCACATTAGTTGCACTTATGGTTTTGGTTGAACCCCCAATTCAGCCACTATCGTGGTTGTCTCCTATTTTAATAGCCCCTAACTTTGCAGATGCTTCTTGTATTGCTTTCATATTGTCCGATATTGTGTCTTCTATCACGCTTTTTGATCCTTCGCAAATGTTGTTGGAGGCTTGCAAGATTTTAAAAATGCATCAATCTGATGTGAAACCAACATGGGGAAACATGAATTGCAATTCAGAGATTAGTGAAAACTTTAACTTTGCAACATTAACAATAAAATTTAGCTTACTCAATTAGGATTCAAGAAAATTCGTGAGAGATTAAGCGGTAGACATTGACTACACTTGAGAGTTACAAGAGTCTTGCAAAAGATAACCAAAAGATAACTAAATAACGCAAATAGCTTTCACTAAAGCCACACGTTTAAAGTTTAGACCATTCACCTTGAGGTCCGACAATCTCTCTTTGAAGTGGAGGTTAGCGGAAGAGGGTTGCAAGAAGACTTAGCGATACCACTAAGACACATGTGATGCCAAGAGGACTCGTCGCCGGGAAGGAAGTGGGAGTTGGAGAAGCGGGTGGATGACTTTCGATGATCCATGTGTAGTCGGAGAATTGGTCGTCGAAGGCGTCCACTAGTGTCGGTAAGATCCGATTCAAGTAATCTTCGACGGTATTGTCGAAGCCAAAACCACGTCAAAGAAAGGCGATCTAAGGACGTGAATGTGGCCGTAGGTGTCGAGTTCGATTCCGTAGTCAACGGCGGGATCCACCATGCACCATGAACTTGAAGACGAGCAATCCCCCACTGAACCAAGAGAGAAGAGAGGGGCCGGTTTGGAGAGGAGGAAGGGGCCGGCGGTGGATCTAGGGGAGAGGAGAGGGATTTGGTTGAGAAACTGAAATTGATTTCAGTTTCAAAGGATTTAGGAGGGAAAATTTTGGAATTTTAAATTTTAAATCCCAAATTAAAGAGGGGAATTATTGCTCATTCAATGGGGAGAGCCAATAGGGGGGCCGGCGGCATTTATGAGGGGCTAGGTTTGGGAAAACTGAAAAAAAAAAATTCAGTTTTAAGTGAGAAAGGAGGGAATTATTTTGAAATTAAAGTTTGAATTTCAAAATAGGGAGTGGGAGTAAGTGTGCAATTAATGGGAGGCCCAATGAAGGGGGCTGGCGGCATCAAGGAGGTGGGGAGGAGTTTGGAGAATGAGGATGAGATTCCAAATTGGGATTATGACTAGGAAAGAATTTTCTCATGAATCCAATTTCATTTGAATGGAAATTGAATTCAAAATTCTAAAACTTTCCTAAAATAGAACATCCAAATTTGGAAATAATTTGAATTTGAAATTCAAATTACTAAAGGGGTTAGGGGAGAGAGGGGTGGTGGTGGGAGGGTGAGAGGAGTGGTTGGCCGGCAGGAGGGAGGCTGGCCGGCGGGATTGGGGTGGCCGACGGTGGGGCTCCAAGGTGACGGCAAGTCTGGAGGAGGCCGGCTTCTTCCCACTTGTTGATGTGGATGGTGGCATTTGTGGATGAGGAGAAGATCAATGGATGCTAATACTAAGAGAACTCACAAAGAGATCTCATGTGAAGAACTCACTAAAAGAGATCTTCTTGAACAAACAATAGAAAATTTTATTTCTTCATCAATACCCCCTATTACAAGAGAAGGGCCATATAAATAGGCCTCACAATGACAAAGAAAAACAAGACTAAAATGCCCCTTGGGCTACAATGCTACCAAATACCCATAAGGGCAAAAACGGAAAAACATAAAATAAAATTAAACTACTAATAAAATGATGAAAATAAAGATCGTGATCGTGGTCGTCGATCTCAGGCATCTCCTGAAGGTACATGTGTCGTAATCTGATGTCCCCATCACAATCTTTATCCAACCACCACACCTTATTTTTCTAACAAGATTCACTCAACCTCAGCATAAGCAAGCATATAGATTTTGCGCCGCGGCCTGGGCGGCCCAGTTGGCCGGCGGCAAATCTATATGCTTGCTTCAGCTGAGGTTGAGTGAATCTTGTTAGAAAAATAAGGTTGTGGTGGTTGGATAAAGATTGTGATGGGGGAAAATGGGGTGGGGGGGGTTGTGGGGGGGGGGGGACATCAGATTACGACACATGTACCTTCAGGAGATGCCTGAGATCGACGACCACGATCACGATCTTATTTTCATCATTTTATGTAGTAGTTTAATTTTATTTTATGTTTTTCCGTTTTTGCCCTTATGGGTATTTGGTAGCTATTGTAGCCCAAGGGGCATTTTAGTCTTTTGTTTTTCTTTGTCATTGTGAGGCCTATTTATATGGCCCTTCTCTTGTAATAGGGGGTATTGATGAAGAAATAAAATTTTCTATTGTTTGTTCAAGAAGATCTCTTAGTGAGTTCTTCACATGAGATCTCTTTGTGAGTTCTCTTAGTATTAGCATCCATTGATCTTCTCCTCATCCACAAATGCCACCATCCACATCAACAAGTGGGAAGAAGCCGGCCTCCTCCAGACTTGCCGTCACCTGGAGCCCCACCGTCGCCACCCCAATCCCGCCGCCAGCCTCCCTCCTGCCGGCCAACCACTCCTCTCACCCTCCCACCACCACCCCTCTCTCCCCTAACCCCTTTAGTAATTTGAATTTCAAATTCAAATTATTTCCAAATTTGGATGTTCTATTTTAGGAAAGTTTTAGAATTTTGAATTCAATTTCCATTCAAATGAAATTGGATTCATGAGAAAATTCTTTCCTAGTCATAATCCCAATTTGGAATCTCATCCTCATTCTCCAAACTCCTCCCCACCTCCTTGATGCCGCCAGCCCCCTTCATTGGGCCTCCCATTAATTGCACACTTACTCCCACTCCCTATTTTGAAATTCAAACTTTAATTTCAAAATAATTCCCTCCTTTCTCACTTAAAACTGAATTTTTTTTTTTCAGTTTTCCCAAACCTAGCCCCTCATAAATGCCGCCGCCCCCCTATTGGCTCTCCCCATTGAATGAGCAATAATTCCCCTCTTTAATTTGGGATTTAAAATTTAAAATTCCAAAATTTTCCCTCCTAAATCCTTTGAAACTGAAATCAATTTCAGTTTCTCAACCAAATCCCTCTCCTCTCCCCTAGATCCACCGCCGGCCCCTTCCTCCTCTCCAAACCGGCCCCTCTCTTCTCTCTTGGTTCAGTGGGGGATTGCTCGTCTTCAAGTTCATGGTGCATGGTGGATCCCGCCGTTGACTACGGAATCGAACTCGACACCTACGGCCACACATTCACGTCCTTAGATCGCCTTTCTTTGACGTGGTTTTGGCTTCGACAATACCGTCGAAGATTACTTGAATCGGATCTTACCGACACTAGTGGACGCCTTCGACGACCATTCTCCGACTACACATGGATCATCGAAAGTCATCCACCCGCTTCTCCAACTCCCACTTCCTTCCCGGCGACGAGTCCTCTTGGCATCACATGTGTCTTAGTGGTATCGCTAAGTCTTCTTGCAACCCTCTTCCGCTAACCTCCACTTCAAAGAGAGATTGTCGGACCTCAAGGTGAATGGTCTAAACTTTAAACGTGTGGCTTTAGTGAAAGCTATTTGCGTTATTTAGTTATCTTTTGGTTATCTTTTGCAAGACTCTTGTAACTCTCAAGTGTAGTCAATGTCTACCGCTTAATCTCTCACGAATTTTCTTGAATCCTAATTGAGTAAGCTAAATTTTATTGTTAATGTTGCAAAGTTAAAGTTTTCACTAATCTCTGAATTGCAATTCATGTT